>JANJGN010005126.1:0-26412 GCA_026770705.1 Isurus oxyrinchus
ATATCCCCAAAACCCTCCCGAGACAATGTCCCCAAAAACCCCCCACCCAAAACCCCCCCGAGACAATGTCCCCAAAACCCCCCCGAGACAATGTCCCCAAAACCCCCCCAAGACAATGTCCCCAAAACCCCCGCCCAAAACCCCCCGAGACAATGTCCCCAAAACCTCCCGAGACAATGTCCCCAAAACGCCCCCCCAAAACCCCCCCGAGACAATGTCCCCAAAACCCCCCCAAGACATTGTCCCCAAAACTCCCCCGAGACAATGTCCCCAAAATCCCCCCCAAAACCCCCCCGAGACAATGTCCCCAAAATCCCCCAAGACAATGTCCCAAAAACACCCCACAAGACAATGTTCCCAAAACAACCCCTCAAAACCCACCCGAGACATTGTCCCCAATACACCCCGGAGACAATGTCCCCAAAAACCCCCCGAGACAATGTCCCCAAAACCCCCCCCCAAAATTCCCCCGAGTCAATGTCCCCAAAAACCCCCCCGAGACAATATCCCCAAAAACCCCCCCGAGACAATGTCCCCAAAAGACCTCCCAAAACCCCCACAAGACAATGTCCCCAAAACCACCCCCGAGACAATGTCCCCAAAACCCCCCCGAGACAATGACCCCAAAACCCCTCCCCAAAACCCCCCCGAGACAATGTCCCCAAACCCCCCCCGAGACAATGTCCCCCAAAACTCCCCCCCCAAAACCCCCCCGAGACAATGTCCCCTAAATCCCCCCGAGACAATGTCCCCAAAACCCCCACCCCCCACAACCCCCCCGAGACAATGTCCCCAAAACACACCCGAGGCAATGTCCCCAAAACCCCCCCGAGACAATGTCCCCAAAATCCACACCCAAAACCCCCCCGAGACAATGTCCCCAAAAACCCCCGCCGAGACAATTTCCCCAAAATCCCTTCCCCAAAACCCCCCCGAGACAATGTCCCCAAAACCCCCCCGAGACAATGTCCCCAAAACCCCCCGAGACAATGTCCCCAAACCCCCCTCAAAACCCCCCCGAGATGATGTCCCCAAAACCCCCCCGAGACAATGTCCCCAAAACCCCCACCCCCAAAACCCACCGAGATAATGTTCCCAAAACCCCCCGAGACAATGTCCCCTAAAGTCGACACAAGACAAAGTCCCCAAAACACCCCCCCAAAACACCCCCCGAGACGATGTCCCCAAAACCCTGACGAGACAATGTCTCAAAAACACCCCCCGAGACAATGTCCCCAAAACACCCACCCAAAACTCCCCCGAGACAATGTCCCCAAAACACCCCCGAGACAATGTCCCCAAAACCCCCCCGAGGCAATGTCCCCCAAAAAACCCCCCCAAAACCCCCCGAGACAATGTCCCCAAAACCCCCCGAGACAATGTCCCCAAAACCCCCCCGAGACAATGTCCCCAAAATCCCCCCCCAAACCCCCCCGAGACAATGTCCCCAAAACACCCCCGAGACAATGTCCCCAAAACCCCCCACGAGACAATGTCCCCAAAACCCCCACCGAGACATTGTCCCCAAAACACTCCCCCAAAACCCCCCCGAGACAAAGTCCCCCAAAAACCCCCCGAGACAATGTCCCCAAAACCACCCCGAGACAATGTCCCCAAAACACCCCCCAAAACCCCCCCGAGACAAAGTCCCCAAAACAGCCCCGAGACAATGTCCCCAAAACCCCTCCCCCAAACCCCCCGAGACAATGTTCCCAAAACACCCCCGAGACAATGTCCCCAACCACCCCCCCACCAAAACGCCCCCCGAGACAATGTCCCCAAAACCCCCCCGAGACAATGTCCCCAAAACCCACACCCCCAAAACCCCCCCCGAGACAATGTCCCCCAAAACCCCCCCGAGACAATGTCCCCAAAACCCCCCACCCCCAAAACCCCCCGAGACAATGTTCCCAAAAACACCCGGCGACAATGTCCCCAAAACCCCCCACGAGAAAATGTCCCAAAAACACCCCCCCAAAACACCCCCGAGACAATGTCCCCAAAACCCCCCCAAGACAATGATCTCAAAACCCCCCCGAGACAATGTCCCCAAAACACCCACCCAAAACTCCCCCGAGACAATGTCCCCAAAACCCCCCGAGACAATGTCCCCAAAACCCCCCCGAGACAATGTCCCCAAAATCCCCCCCGAGACAATGTCCCCAAAACCCCCCCGAGACAATGTCCCGAAAAACCCCACCCCCAAAACCCCCCGAGACAATGTTCCCCAAAACCCCCCCGAGACAATGTCCCCAAAACCCCCCACAAGACAATGTCCCCAAAACACCCCCCCAAAACACCCCCCGAGACGATGTCCCCAAAACCCTCCCGAGACAATGTCTCCAAAACCCCCCGAGACAATGTGCCCAAAACACCCACACAAAACCCCCCCGAGACAATGTCCCCAAAACGCCCCCGATAAAATGTCGCCAAAACCCCCCCGAGACAATGTCCCCAAAATCCACCCCCAAACCCCCCCGAGACATTTTCCCTGAACCCCTTCGAGACAATGTCCCCAAAACCCCCCCGATACAATGTCCGCAAAACCACCCCCCCAAAACCCCCCCGAGACAATGTCCCCAAAACCCCCCCGAGACAATGTCCCCAAAACCCCCCCGAGACAATGTCCCCAAAACCCCCACCCAAAACCCCCCCGAGACAATGTCCCCAAAACCTCCCCGAGACAATGTCCCCAAAACGCCCCCCCAAAACCCCCCCGAGACAATGTCCCCAAAACCCCCCCAAGACAATGTCCCCAAAACTCCCCCGAGACAATGTCCCCAAAATCCCCCCCAAAACCCCCCCGAGACAATGTCCCCAAAATCACCCGAGACAATGTCCCAAAAACACCCCACAAGACAATGTTCCCAAAACAACCCCTCAAAACCCCCCCGAGACAATGTCCCCAATACACCCCCGAGACAATGTCGCCAAAAATCCCCGAGACAATGTCCCCAAAACCCCCCCCCAAAACCCCCCCGAGACAATGTCCCCAAAACCCCCCCGAGACAATATCCCCAAAAACCCCCCCGAGACAATGTCCCCAAAAGACCCCCCAAAACCCCCACAAGACAATGTCCCCAAAACCACCCCGAGACAATGTCCCCAAAACCCCCCCGAAACAATGACCCCAAAACCCCTCCCCAAAAACCCCCCAAGACAATGTCCCCAAACCCCCCCCGAGACAATGTCCCCAAAACTCCCCCCCAAAACCCCCCCGAGACAATGTCCCCTAAATCCCCCCGAGACAATGTCCCCAAAACCCCCACCCCCACAACCCCCCCGAGACAATGTCCCCAAAACACCCCCGAGACAATGTCCCCAAAACCCCCCCGAGACAATGTCCCCAAAATCCACACCCAAAACCCCCCGAGACAATGTCCCCAAAACCCCGCCGAGACAATTTCCCCAAAATCCCATCCCCAAAACCCCCCCGAGACAATGTCCCCAAAACCCCCCCGAAACAAAGTCCCCAAAACAGCCCCGAGACAATGTTCCCAAAACCCCTCCCCCAAACCCCCCGAGACAATGTTCCCAAAACACCCCCGAGACAATGTCCCCAAACCCCCCCCCACCAAAACCCCCCCCGAAACAATGTCCCCCAAACCCCCCGAGACAATGTTCCCAAAACACCCCCGAGACAATGTCCCCAAAACCCCACCCCCCCAAAACCCCCCCGAGACAATGTCCCCAAAACCCCCCCGAGACAATGTCCCCAAAACCCCCCGAGACAATGTCCCCAAACCCCCCCCAAAACCCCCCCGAGACGAGGTCCCCAAAACACCCCCGAGACAATGTCCCCAAAACCCCCACCCCCAAAACCCACCGAGATATTGTTCCCAAAACCCCCCCGAGACAATGTCCCCAAAAGCCGACAAAAGACAATGTCCCCAAAACACCCCCCCCAAAACACCCCCGAGACGATGTCCCCAAAACCCTGACGAGACAATGTCTCCAAAACCCCCCCGAGACAATGTCCCCAACACACCCACCCCAAAACTCCCCCGAGACAATGTCCCCAAAACACCCCCGAGACAATGTCCCCAAAACCCCCCCGAGGCAATGTCCCCAAAAACCCCCCCAAAACCCCCCCGAGACAATGTCCCCAAAACCCCCCAAGACAATGTCCCCAAAACCCCCCCGAGACAATGTCCCCAAAATCCCCCCCCCAAACCCCCCCGAGACAATGTCCCCAAAACACCCCCGAGACAATGTCCCCAAAACCCCCCACGAGACAATGTCCCCAAAACCCCCACCGAGACAATGTCCCCCAAAACACTCCCCCAAAACCTCCCGAGACAAAGTCCCCAAAAACCCCCCGAGACAATGTCCACAAAACCACCCCGAGACAATGTCCCCAAAACGCCCCCCCAAAACCCCCCCGAGACAATGTCCCCAAAACCCCCCCAAGACATTGTCCCCAAAACTCCCCCGAGACAATGTCCCCAAAATCCCCCCCAAAACCCCCCCGAGACAATGTCCCCAAAATCCCCAAGACAATGTCCCAAAAACACCCCACAAGACAATGTTCCCAAAACAACCCCTCAAAACCCACCCGAGACATTGTCCCCCAATACACCCCGGAGACAATGTCCCCAAAAACCCCCCGAGACAATGTCCCCAAAACCCACCCCCCAAAATTCCCCCGAGTCAATGTCCCCAAAACCCCCCCGAGACAATATCCCCAAAAACCCCCCCGAGACAATGTCCCCAAAAGACCTCCCAAAACCCCCACAAGACAATGTCCCCAAAACCACCCCGAGACAATGTCCCCAAAAAACCCCCCGAGACAATGACCCCAAAAACCCCTCCCCAAAACCCCCCCGAGACAATGTCCCCAAACCCCCCCCGAGACAATGTCCCCCAAACTCCCCCCCCCAAAACCCCCCCGAGACAATGTCCCCTAAATCCCCCCGAGACAATGTCCCCAAAACCCCCACCCCCACAACCCCCCCGAGACAATGTCCCCAAAACACACCCGAGGCAATGTCCCCAAAACCCCCCCGAGACAATGTCCCCAAAATCCACACCCAAAACCCCCCCGAGACAATGTCCCCAAAACCCCGCCGAGACAATTTCCCCAAAATCCCATCCCCAAAACCCCCCCGAGACAATGTCCCCAAAACCCCCCCGAGACAATGTCCCCAAAACCCCCCGAGACAATGTCCCCAAACCCCCCTCAAAACCCCCCCGAGATGATGTCCCCAAAACCCCCCCGAGACAATGTCCCCAAAACACCCACCCCCAAAACCCACCGAGATAATGTTCCCAAAACCCCCCGAGACAATGTCCCCTAAAGTCGACACAAGACAAAGTCCCCAAAACACCCCCCCAAAACACCCCCGAGACGATGTCCCCAAAACCCTGACGAGACAATGTCTCAAAAACACCCCCGAGACAATGTCCCCAAAACACCCACCCAAAACTCCCCCGAGACAATGTCCCCAAAACACCCCCGAGACAAAGTCCCCAAAACCCCCCCGAGGCAATGTCCCCAAAACCCCCCCCCAAAACCCCCCCGAGACAATGTCCCCAAAACCCCCCGAGACAATGTCCCCAAAACCCCCCCGAGACAATGTCCCCAAAATCCCCCCCAAACCCCCCGAGACAATGTCCCCAAAACACCCCCGAGACAATGTCCCCAAAACCCCCCACGAGACAATGTCCCCAAAACCCCCCACCGAGACATTGTCCCCAAAACACTCCCCCCAAAACCCCCCCGAGACAAAGTCCCCAAAAACCCCCCGAGACAATGTCCCCAAAACCACCCCGAGACAATGTCCCCAAAAACACCCCCCAAAACCCCCCCGAGACAAAGTCCCCAAAACAGCCCCGAGACAATGTCCCCAAAACCCCTCCCCCCAAACCCCCCGAGACAATGTTCCCAAAACACCCCCCCCGAGACAATGTCCCCAACCACCCCCCACCAAAACGCCCCCCGAGACAATGTCCCCAAAACCCCCCCGAGACAATGTCCCCAAAACCCACACCCCCAAAACCCCCCCGAGACAATGTCCCCAAAACCCCCCCGAGACAATGTCCCCAAAAACCCCCACCCCCAAAACCCCCCGAGACAATGTTCCCAAAAACACCCGGCGACAATGTCCCCAAAACCCCCCACGAGAAAATGTCCCAAAAACACCCCCCCAAAACACCCCCGAGACAATGTCCCCAAAACCCCCCCAAGACAATGATCTCAAAACCCCCCCGAGACAATGTCCCCAAAACACCCACCCAAAACTCCCCCGAGACAATGTCCCCAAAACCCCCCGAGACAATGTCCCCAAAACCCCCCCGAGACAATGTCCCCAAAACCCCCCCCCGAGACAATGTCCCCAAAACCCCCCCGAGACAATGTCCCGAAAAACCCCACCCCCAAAACCCCCCGAGACAATGTTCCCAAAACCCCCCCGAGACAATGTCCCCAAAACCCCCCACAAGACAATGTCCCCAAAACACCCCCCCAAAACACCCCCGAGACGATGTCCCCAAAACCCTCCCGAGACAATGTCTCCAAAACCCCCCGAGACAATGTGCCCAAAACACCCACACAAAACCCCCCCGAGACAATGTCCCCAAAACGCCCCCGATAAAATGTCGCCAAAACCCCCCCGAGACAATGTCCCCAAAATCCACCCCCAAACCCCCCCGAGACATTTTCCTGAACCCCTTCGAGACAATGTCCCCAAAACCCCCCCGATACAATGTCCGCAAAACCACCCCCCCAAAACCCCCCCGAGACAATGTCCCCAAAACCCCCCCGAGACAATGTCCCCAAAACCCCCCCGAGACAATGTCCCCAAAACCCCCACCCAAAACCCCCCCGAGACAATGTCCCCAAAACCTCCCCGAGACAATGTCCCCAAAACGCCCCCCCAAAACCCCCCCGAGACAATGTCCCCAAAACCCCCCCAAGACAATGTCCCCAAAACTCCCCCGAGACAATGTCCCCAAAATCCCCCCCAAAACCCCCCCGAGACAATGTCCCCAAAATCCCCCGAGACAATGTCCCAAAAAACACCCCCACAAGACAATGTTCCCAAAACAACCCCTCAAAACCCCCCCCGAGACAATGTCCCCAATACACCCCCGAGACAATGTCGCCAAAAATCCCCGAGACAATGTCCCCAAAACCCCCCCCCAAAACCCCCCCGAGACAATGTCCCCAAAACCCCCCCGAGACAATATCCCCAAAAACCCCCCCGAGACAATGTCCCCAAAAGACCCCCCAAAACCCCCACAAGACAATGTCCCCAAAACCACCCCGAGACAATGTCCCCAAAACCCCCCCGAAACAATGACCCCAAAACCCCTCCCCAAAAACCCCCCAAGACAATGTCCCCAAACCCCCCCCGAGACAATGTCCCCAAAACTCCCCCCCAAAACCCCCCCGAGACAATGTCCCCTAAATCCCCCCGAGACAATGTCCCCAAAACCCCCACCCCCACAACCCCCCCGAGACAATGTCCCCAAAACAACCCCGAGACAATGTCCCCAAAACCCCCCCGAGACAATGTCCCCAAAATCCACACCCAAAACCCCCCCGAGACAATGTCCCCAAAACCCCGCCGAGACAATTTCCCCAAAATCCCATCCCCAAAACCCCCCCGAGACAATGTCCCCAAAACCCCCCCGAAACAAAGTCCCCAAAACAGCCCCGAGACAATGTTCCCAAAACCCCTCCCCCAAACCCCCCGAGACAATGTTCCCAAAACACCCCCGAGACAATGTCCCCAAACCCCCCCCCACCAAAACCCCCCCCGAAACAATGTCCCCAAAACCCCCCCGAGACAATGTCCCCAAAACCCACCCCCCCAAAACCCCCCCGAGACAATGTCCCCAAAACCCCCCCGAGACAATGTCCCCAAAACCCCCCGAGACAATGTCCCCAAACCCCCCCCAAAACACCCCCGAGACAATGTCCCCAAAACCCCCACCCCCAAAACCCACCGAGATATTGTTCCCAAAACCCCCCCGAGACAATGTCCCCAAAAGCCGACAAAAGACAATGTCCCCAAAACACCCCCCAAAACACCCCCGAGACGATGTCCCCAAAACCCTGACGAGACAATGTCTCCAAAACCCCCCCGAGACAATGTCCCCAACACACCCACCCAAAACTCCCCCGAGACAATGTCCCCAAAACACCCCCGAGACAATGTCCCCAAAACCCCCCCGAGGCAATGTCCCCAAAAACCCCCCCAAAACCCCCCCGAGACAATGTCCCCAAAACCCCCCAAGACAATGTCCCAAAACCCCCCCGAGACAATGTCCCCAAAATCCCCCCCCCAAACCCCCCCGAGACAATGTCCCCAAAACACCCCCGAGACAATGTCCCCAAAACCCCCCACGAGACAATGTCCCCAAAACCCCCACCGAGACAATGTCCCCAAAACACTCCCCCAAAACCCCCCGAGACAAAGTCCCCAAAAACCCCCCGAGACAATGTCCCCAAAACCACCCCGAGACAATGTCCCCAAAACGCCCCCCCAAAACCCCCCCGAGACAATGTCCCCAAAACCCCCCCAAGACATTGTCCCCAAAACTCCCCCGAGACAATGTCCCCAAAATCCCCCCCAAAACCCCCCCGAGACAATGTCCCCAAAATCCCCCAAGACAATGTCCCAAAAACACCCCACAAGACAATGTTCCCAAAACAACCCCTCAAAACCCACCCGAGACATTGTCCCCAATACACCCCGGAGACAATGTCCCCAAAAACCCCCCGAGACAATGTCCCCAAAAACCCCCCCCCAAAATTCCCCCGAGTCAATGTCCCCAAAACCCCCCCGAGACAATATCCCCAAAAACCCCCCCGAGACAATGTCCCCAAAAGACCTCCCAAAACCCCCACAAGACAATGTCCCCAAAACCACCCCGAGACAATGTCCCCAAAACCCCCCCGAGACAATGACCCCAAAACCCCTCCCCAAAACCCCCCCGAGACAATGTCCCCAAACCCCCCCCGAGACAATGTCCCCAAAACTCCCCCCCCCAAAACCCCCCCGAGACAATGTCCCCTAAATCCCCCCGAGACAATGTCCCCAAAACCCCCACCCCCACAACCCCCCCGAGACAATGTCCCCAAAACACACCCGAGGCAATGTCCCCAAAACCCCCCCGAGACAATGTCCCCAAAATCCACACCCAAAACCCCCCCGAGACAATGTCCCCAAAACCCCGCCGAGACAATTTCCCCAAAATCCCATCCCCAAAACCCCCCCGAGACAATGTCCCCAAAACCCCCCCGAGACAATGTCCCCAAAACCCCCCGAGACAATGTCCCCAAACCCCCCTCAAAACCCCCCCGAGATGATGTCCCCAAAACCCCCCCGAGACAATGTCCCCAAAACCCCCACCCCCAAAACCCACCGAGATAATGTTCCCAAAAACCCCCCGAGACAATGTCCCCTAAAGTCGACACAAGACAAAGTCCCCAAAACACCCCCCCAAAACACCCCCGAGACGATGTCCCCAAAACCCTGACGAGACAATGTCTCAAAAACACCCCCGAGACAATGTCCCCAAAACACCCACCCAAAACTCCCCCGAGACAATGTCCCCAAAACACCCCCGAGACAATGTCCCCAAAACCCCCCCGAGGCAATGTCCCCAAAAACCCCCCCAAAACCCCCCCGAGACAATGTCCCCAAAACCCCCCGAGACAATGTCCCCAAAACCCCCCCGAGACAATGTCCCCAAAATCCCCCCCCAAACCCCCCCGAGACAATGTCCCCAAAACACCCCCGAGACAATGTCCCCAAAACCCCCCACGAGACAATGTCCCCAAAACCCCCACCGAGACATTGTCCCCAAAACACTCCCCCAAAACCCCCCCGAGACAAAGTCCCCAAAAACCCCCCGAGACAATGTCCCCAAAACCACCCCGAGACAATGTCCCCAAAACACCCCCCAAAACCCCCCCGAGACAAAGTCCCCAAAACAGCCCCGAGACAATGTGCCCAAAACCCCTCCCCCAAACCCCCCGAGACAATGTTCCCAAAACACCCCCGAGACAATGTCCCCAACCACCCCCCACCAAAACGCCCCCCGAGACAATGTCCCCAAAACCCCCCCGAGACAATGTCCCCAAAACCCACACCCCCAAAACCCCCCCGAGACAATGCCCCCAAAACCCCCCCGAGACAATGTCCCCAAAACCCCCACCCCCAAAACCCCCCGAGACAATGTTCCCAAAAACACCCGCCGACAATGTCCCCAAAACCCCCCACGAGAAAATGTCCCAAAAACACCCCCCCAAAACACCCCCGAGACAATGTCCCCAAAACCCCCCCAAGACAATGATCTCAAAACCCCCCCGAGACAATGTCCCCAAAACACCCACCCAAAACTCCCCCGAGACAATGTCCCCAAAACCCCCCGAGACAATGTCCCCAAAACCCCCCCGAGACAATGTCCCCAAAACCCCCCCCGAGACAATGTCCCCAAAACCCCCCCGAGACAATGTCCCGAAAAACCCCACCCCCAAAACCCCCCGAGACAATGTTCCCAAAACCCCCCCGAGACAATGTCCCCAAAACCCCCCACAAGACAATGTCCCCAAAACACCCCCCCAAAACACCCCCGAGACGATGTCCCCAAAACCCTCCCGAGACAATGTCTCCAAAACCCCCCGAGACAATGTGCCCAAAACACCCACACAAAACCCCCCCGAGACAATGTCCCCAAAACGCCCCCGATAAAATGTCGCCAAAACCCCCCCGAGACAATGTCCCCAAAATCCACCCCCAAACCCCCCCGAGACATTTTCCCTGAACCCCTTCGAGACAATGTCCCCAAAACCCCCCAGATACAATGTCCGCAAAACCACCCCCCCCAAAACCCCCCCGAGACAATGTCCCCAAAACCCCCCCGAGACAATGTCCCCAAAACCCCCCCGAGACAATGTCCCCAAAACCCCCACCCAAAACCCCCCCGAGACAATGTCCCCAAAACCTCCCCGAGACAATGTCCCCAAAACGCCCCCCCAAAACCCCCCCGAGACAATGTCCCCAAAACCCCCCCAAGACAATGTCCCCAAAACTCCCCCGAGACAATGTCCCCAAAATCCCCCCCAAAACCCCCCCGAGACAATGTCCCCAAAATCCCCCGAGACAATGTCCCAAAAACACCCCACAAGACAATGTTCCCAAAACAACCCCTCAAAACCCCCCCGAGACAATGTCCCCAATACACCCCCGAGACAATGTCGCCAAAAATCCCCGAGACAATGTCCCCAAAACCCCCCCCAAAACCCCCCCGAGACAATGTCCCCAAAACCCCCCCGAGACAATATCCCCAAAAACCCCCCCGAGACAATGTCCCCAAAAGACCCCCCAAAACCCCCACAAGACAATGTCCCCAAAACCACCCCGAGACAATGTCCCCAAAACCCCCCCGAAACAATGACCCCAAAACCCCTCCCCAAAAACCCCCCAAGACAATGTCCCCAAACCCCCCCCGAGACAATGTCCCCAAAACTCCCCCCCAAAACCCCCCCGAGACAATGTCCCCTAAATCCCCCCGAGACAATGTCCCCAAAACCCCCACCCCCACAACCCCCCCGAGACAATGTCCCCAAAACACCCCCGAGACAATGTCCCCAAAACCCCCCCGAGACAATGTCCCCAAAATCCACACCCAAAACCCCCCCGAGACAATGTCCCCAAAACCCCGCCGAGACAATTTCCCCAAAATCCCATCCCCAAAACCCCCCCGAGACAATGTCCCCAAAACCCCCCCGAAACAAAGTCCCCAAAACAGCCCCGAGACAATGTTCCCAAAACCCCTCCCCCAAACCCCCCGAGACAATGTTCCCAAAACACCCCCGAGACAATGTCCCCAAACCCCCCCCCACCAAAACCCCCCCCGAAACAATGTCCCCAAAACCCCCCCGAGACAATGTCCCCAAAACCCACCCCCCCAAAACCCCCCCGAGACAATGTCCCCAAAACCCCCCCGAGACAATGTCCCCAAAACCCCCCGAGACAATGTCCCCAAACCCCCCCCAAAACCCCCCCGAGACGAGGTCCCCAAAACACCCCCGAGACAATGTCCCCAAAACCCCCACCCCCAAAACCCACCGAGATATTGTTCCCAAAACCCCCCCGAGACAATGTCCCCAAAAGCCGACAAAAGACAATGTCCCCAAAACACCCCCCCAAAACACCCCCGAGACGATGTCCCCAAAACCCTGACGAGACAATGTCTCCAAAACCCCCCCGAGACAATGTCCCCAACACACCCACCCAAAACTCCCCCGAGACAATGTCCCCAAAACACCCCCGAGACAATGTCCCCAAAACCCCCCGAGGCAATGTCCCCAAAAACCCCCCCAAAACCCCCCCGAGACAATGTCCCCAAAACCCCCCAAGACAATGTCCCCAAAACCCCCCCGAGACAATGTCCCCAAAATCCCCCCCCCAAACCCCCCCGAGACAATGTCCCCAAAACACCCCCGAGACAATGTCCCCAAAACCCCCCACGAGACAATGTCCCCAAAACCCCCACCGAGACAATGTCCCCAAAACACTCCCCCAAAACCCCCCGAGACAAAGTCCCCAAAAACCCCCCGAGACAATGTCCCCAAAACCACCCCGAGACAATGTCCCCAAAACACCCCCCAAAACCCCCCCGAGACAAAGTCCCCAAAACAGCCCCGAGACAATGTCCCAAAAACACCCCCCCGAAAACACCCCCGAGACAATGTCCCCAAAACCCCCCCAAGACAATGATCTCAAAACCCCCCCGAGACAATGTGCCCAAAACACCCACCCAAAACTCCCCCGAGACAATGTCCCCAAAACCCCCCCGAGACAATGTCCCCAAAACCCTCCGAGGCAATGTCCCCAAACCCCCCCCAAAACCCCCCCGAGACGATGTCCCCAAAACCCCCCCGAGACAATGTCCCCAAAACCCCCACCCCCAAAACCCACCGAGATAATGTTCCCAAAACCCCCCCGAGACAATGTCCCCAAAAGCCGACACAAGACAATGTCCCCAAAACACCCCCCCAAAACACCCCCGAGACGATGTCCCCAAAACCCTGACGAGACAATGTCTCCAAAACCCCCCCGAGACAATGTCCCCAAAACACCCACCCAAAACTCCCCCGAGACAATGTCCCCAAAACACCCCCGAGACAATGTCCCCAAAACCCCCCCGAGGCAATGTCCCCAAAACCCCCCCCCCAAAACCCCCCCGAGACAATGTCCCCAAAACCCCCCAAGACAATGTCCCCAAAACCCCCCCGAGACAATGTCCCCAAAATCACCCCCCAAACCCCCCCGAGACAATGTCCCCAAAACACCCCCGAGACAATGTCCCCAAAACCCCCCACGAGAAAATGTCCCCAAAACCCCCCCGAGAAAATGCCCCGAAAAGCCCCCCACAAAACCCCCCCGAGACAATGTCCCCAAAACCCCCCCGAGACAATGTCCCCAAAACCCCCCAAGAGACAATGTCCCCAAAACGCCCCCCCCAAAACCCCCCCGAGACATTGTCCCCAAAACACCCCCGAGACAATGTCCCCAAAACCCCCCCGAGACAATGTCCCCAAAATGCCCCCCAAAATCCCCCGAGACAATGTCCCCAAAACCCCCCCGAGACAATGTCCCCAAAACCCCCCCGAGACAATGTCCCCAAAAAAACCCCCCCAAAACCCCCCCCCGAGACAATGTCCAAAAAACCCACCCGAGACAATGTCCCCAAAACCCCCCGAGACAATCTCCCCAAAACATCCCCCCAAAACCCCCCCGAGACAAAGTCCCCAAAACCGCCCCAAGACAATATCCCCAAAACCCCACCCCCAAATCCCCGAGATAAAGTTCCCAAAACCACCCCGAGACAATGTCCCCAAACACCCCCCCACCTTAACCCCCCCGAGACAATATCCCCAAAACCCCCCCGAGACAATGTCCCCAAAACCCCCCCCCCAAAACCCCCCCGAGACAATGTCCCCAAAACCCCCCCGAGACAATGTCCCCAAAACCCCCCCAAGACAATGTCCCCAAAACCCCCGCCCAAAACCCCCCCGAGACAATGTCCCCAAAACCTCCCCGAGACAATGTCCCCAAAACCCCCACCCCCAAAACCCACCGAGATAATGTTCCCAAAACCCCCCGAGACAATGTCCCCTAAAGGCGACACAAGACAAAGTCCCCAAAACACCCCCCCAAAACACCCCCGAGATGATGTCCCCAAAACCCTGACGAGACAATGTCTCAAAAACACCCCCGAGACAATGTCCCCAAAACACCCACCCAAAACTCCCCCGAGACAATGTCCCCAAAACACCCCCGAGACAATGTCCCCAAAACCCCCCCGAGGCAATGTCCCCAAAAACCCCCCCAAAACCCCCCCGAGACAATTTCCCCAAAACACCCCCGAGACAATGTCCCCAAAACCCCCCACGAGACAATGTCCCCAAAACCCCCACCGAGACAATGTCCCCAAAACACTCCCCCAAAACCCCCCCGAGACAAAGTCCCCAAAAACCCCCCGAGACAATGTCCCCAAAACCACCCCGAGACAATGTCCCCAAAACACCCCCCAAAACCCCCCCGAGACAAAGTCCCCAAAACAGCCCCGAGACAATGTCCCCAAAACCCCTCCCCCAAACCCCCCGAGACAATGTTCCCAAAACACCCCCGAGACAATGTCCCCAACCACCCCCCACCAAAACGCCCCCCGAGACAATGTCCCCAAAACCCCCCCGAGACAATGTCCCCAAAACCCACACCCCCAAAACCCCCCCGAGACAATGTCCCCAAAACCCCCCCGAGACAATGTCCCCAAAACCCCCACCCCCAAAACCCCCCGAGACAATGTTCCCAAAAACACCCGGCGACAATGTCCCCAAAACCCCCCACGAGAAAATGTCCCAAAAACACCCCCCCAAAACCCCCCCGAGACAATGTCCCCAAAACACCCACCCAAAACTCCCCCGAGACAATGTCCCCAAAACCATCCGAGACAATGTCCCCAAAACCCCCCCGAGACAATGTCCCCAAAACCCCCCCCGAGACAATGTCCCCAAAACCCCCCCGAGACAATGTCCCCAAAACCCCCACCCCCAAAACCCACCGAGATAATGTTCCCAAAACCCCCCGAGACAATGTCCCCTAAAGTCGACACAAGACAAAGTCCCCAAAACACCCCCCCAAAACACCCCCGAGACGATGTCCCCAAAACCCTGACGAGACAATGTCTCAAAAACACCCCCGAGACAATGTCCCCAAAACACCCACCCAAAACTCCCCCGAGACAATGTCCCCAAAACACCCCCGAGACAATGTCCCCAAAACCCCCCCGAGGCAATGTCCCCAAAAACCCCCCCAAAACCCCCCCGAGACAATGTCCCCAAAACCCCCCGAGACAATGTCCCCAAAACCCCCCCGAGACAATGTCCCCAAAATCCCCCCCCAAACCCCCCCGAGACAATGTCCCCAAAACACCCCCGAGACAATGTCCCCAAAACCCCCCACGAGACAATGTCCCCAAAACCCCCACCGAGACATTGTCCCCAAAACACTCCCCCAAAACCCCCCCGAGACAAAGTCCCCAAAAACCCCCCGAGACAATGTCCCCAAAACCACCCCGAGACAATGTCCCCAAAACACCCCCCAAAACCCCCCCGAGACAAAGTCCCCAAAACAGCCCCGAGACAATGTGCCCAAAACCCCTCCCCCAAACCCCCCGAGACAATGTTCCCAAAACACCCCCGAGACAATGTCCCCAACCACCCCCCACCAAAACGCCCCCCGAGACAATGTCCCCAAAACCCCCCCGAGACAATGTCCCCAAAACCCACACCCCCAAAACCCCCCCGAGACAATGCCCCCAAAACCCCCCCGAGACAATGTCCCCAAAACCCCCACCCCCAAAACCCCCCGAGACAATGTTCCCAAAAACACCCGCCGACAATGTCCCCAAAACCCCCCACGAGAAAATGTCCCAAAAACACCCCCCCAAAACACCCCCGAGACAATGTCCCCAAAACCCCCCCAAGACAATGATCTCAAAACCCCCCCGAGACAATGTCCCCAAAACACCCACCCAAAACTCCCCCGAGACAATGTCCCCAAAACCCCCCGAGACAATGTCCCCAAAACCCCCCCGAGACAATGTCCCCAAAACCCCCCCCGAGACAATGTCCCCAAAACCCCCCCGAGACAATGTCCCGAAAAACCCCACCCCCAAAACCCCCCGAGACAATGTTCCCAAAACCCCCCCGAGACAATGTCCCCAAAACCCCCCACAAGACAATGTCCCCAAAACACCCCCCCAAAACACCCCCGAGACGATGTCCCCAAAACCCTCCCGAGACAATGTCTCCAAAACCCCCCGAGACAATGTGCCCAAAACACCCACACAAAACCCCCCCGAGACAATGTCCCCAAAACGCCCCCGATAAAATGTCGCCAAAACCCCCCCGAGACAATGTCCCCAAAATCCACCCCCAAACCCCCCCGAGACATTTTCCCTGAACCCCTTCGAGACAATGTCCCCAAAACCCCCCAGATACAATGTCCGCAAAACCACCCCCCCAAAACCCCCCCGAGACAATGTCCCCAAAACCCCCCCGAGACAATGTCCCCAAAACCCCCCCGAGACAATGTCCCCAAAACCCCCACCCAAAACCCCCCCGAGACAATGTCCCCAAAACCTCCCCGAGACAATGTCCCCAAAACGCCCCCCCAAAACCCCCCCGAGACAATGTCCCCAAAACCCCCCCAAGACAATGTCCCCAAAACTCCCCCGAGACAATGTCCCCAAAATCCCCCCCAAAACCCCCCCGAGACAATGTCCCCAAAATCCCCCGAGACAATGTCCCAAAAACACCCCACAAGACAATGTTCCCAAAACAACCCCTCAAAACCCCCCCGAGACAATGTCCCCAATACACCCCCGAGACAATGTCGCCAAAAATCCCCGAGACAATGTCCCCAAAACCCCCCCCAAAACCCCCCCGAGACAATGTCCCCAAAACCCCCCCGAGACAATATCCCCAAAAACCCCCCCGAGACAATGTCCCCAAAAGACCCCCCAAAACCCCCACAAGACAATGTCCCCAAAACCACCCCGAGACAATGTCCCCAAAACCCCCCCGAAACAATGACCCCAAAACCCCTCCCCAAAAACCCCCCAAGACAATGTCCCCAAACCCCCCCCGAGACAATGTCCCCAAAACTCCCCCCCAAAACCCCCCCGAGACAATGTCCCCTAAATCCCCCCGAGACAATGTCCCCAAAACCCCCACCCCCACAACCCCCCCGAGACAATGTCCCCAAAACACCCCCGAGACAATGTCCCCAAAACCCCCCCGAGACAATGTCCCCAAAATCCACACCCAAAACCCCCCCGAGACAATGTCCCCAAAACCCCGCCGAGACAATTTCCCCAAAATCCCATCCCCAAAACCCCCCCGAGACAATGTCCCCAAAACCCCCCCGAAACAAAGTCCCCAAAACAGCCCCGAGACAATGTTCCCAAAACCCCTCCCCCAAACCCCCCGAGACAATGTTCCCAAAACACCCCCGAGACAATGTCCCCAAACCCCCCCCCACCAAAACCCCCCCCGAAACAATGTCCCCAAAACCCCCCCGAGACAATGTCCCCAAAACCCACCCCCCCAAAACCCCCCCGAGACAATGTCCCCAAAACCCCCCCGAGACAATGTCCCCAAAACCCCCCGAGACAATGTCCCCAAACCCCCCCCAAAACCCCCCCGAGACGAGGTCCCCAAAACACCCCCCGAGACAATGTCCCCAAAACCCCCACCCCCAAAACCCACCGAGATATTGTTCCCAAAACCCCCCCGAGACAATGTCCCCAAAAGCCGACAAAAGACAATGTCCCCAAAACACCCCCCCAAAACACCCCCGAGACGATGTCCCCAAAACCCTGACGAGACAATGTCTCCAAAACCCCCCCGAGACAATGTCCCCAACACACCCACCCAAAACTCCCCCGAGACAATGTCCCCAAAACACCCCCGAGACAATGTCCCCAAAACCCCCCGAGGCAATGTCCCCAAAAACCCCCCCAAAACCCCCCCGAGACAATGTCCCCAAAACCCCCCAAGACAATGTCCCCAAAACCCCCCCGAGACAATGTCCCCAAAATCCCCCCCCCAAACCCCCCCGAGACAATGTCCCCAAAACACCCCCGAGACAATGTCCCCAAAACCCCCCACGAGACAATGTCCCCAAAACCCCCACCGAGACAATGTCCCCAAAACACTCCCCCAAAACCCCCCCGAGACAAAGTCCCCAAAAACCCCCCGAGACAATGTCCCCAAAACCACCCCGAGACAATGTCCCCAAAACACCCCCCAAAACCCCCCCGAGACAAAGTCCCCAAAACAGCCCCGAGACAATGTCCCAAAAACACCCCCCCGAAAACACCCCCGAGACAATGTCCCCAAAACCCCCCCAAGACAATGATCTCAAAACCCCCCCGAGACAATGTGCCCAAAACACCCACCCAAAACTCCCCCGAGACAATGTCCCCAAAACCCCCCCGAGACAATGTCCCCAAAACCCTCCGAGGCAATGTCCCCAAACCCCCCCCAAAACCCCCCCGAGACGATGTCCCCAAAACCCCCCCGAGACAATGTCCCCAAAACCCCCACCCCCAAAACCCACCGAGATAATGTTCCCAAAACCCCCCCGAGACAATGTCCCCAAAAGCCGACACAAGACAATGTCCCCAAAACACCCCCCCAAAACACCCCCGAGACGATGTCCCCAAAACCCTGACGAGACAATGTCTCCAAAACCCCCCCGAGACAATGTCCCCAAAACACCCACCCAAAACTCCCCCGAGACAATGTCCCCAAAACACCCCCGAGACAATGTCCCCAAAACCCCCCCGAGGCAATGTCCCCAAAACCCCCCCCCAAAACCCCCCCGAGACAATGTCCCCAAAACCCCCCAAGACAATGTCCCCAAAACCCCCCCGAGACAATGTCCCCAAAATCACCCCCCAAACCCCCCCGAGACAATGTCCCCAAAACACCCCCGAGACAATGTCCCCAAAACCCCCCACGAGAAAATGTCCCCAAAACCCCCCCGAGAAAATGCCCCGAAAAGCCCCCCACAAAACCCCCCCGAGACAATGTCCCCAAAACCCCCCCGAGACAATGTCCCCAAAACCCCCCAAGAGACAATGTCCCCAAAACGCCCCCCCCAAAACCCCCCCGAGACATTGTCCCCAAAACACCCCCGAGACAATGTCCCCAAAACCCCCCCGAGACAATGTCCCCAAAATGCCCCCCAAAATCCCCCGAGACAATGTCCCCAAAACCCCCCCGAGACAATGTCCCCAAAACCCCCCCGAGACAATGTCCCCCAAAAAACCCCCCCCAAAACCCCCCCCCGAGACAATGTCCAAAAAAACCCACCCGAGACAATGTCCCCAAAACCCCCCGAGACAATGTCCCCAAAACATCCCCCCAAAACCCCCCCGAGACAAAGTCCCCAAAACCGCCCCAAGACAATATCCCCAAAACCCCACCCCCAAATCCCCGAGATAAAGTTCCCAAAACCACCCCGAGACAATGTCCCCAAACACCCCCCCCACCTTAACCCCCCCGAGACAATATCCCCAAAACCCCCCCGAGACAATGTCCCCAAAACCCCCCCCCCCAAAACCCCCCCGAGACAATGTCCCCAAAACCCCCCCGAGACAATGTCCCCAAAACCCCCCCCAAGACAATGTCCCCAAAACCCCCGCCCAAAACCCCCCCGAGACAATGTCCCCAAAACCTCCCCGAGACAATGTCCCCAAAACCCCCACCCCCAAAACCCACCGAGATAATGTTCCCAAAACCCCCCGAGACAATGTCCCCTAAAGGCGACACAAGACAAAGTCCCCAAAACACCCCCCCAAAACACCCCCGAGATGATGTCCCCAAAACCCTGACGAGACAATGTCTCAAAAACACCCCCGAGACAATGTCCCCAAAACACCCACCCAAAACTCCCCCGAGACAATGTCCCCAAAACACCCCCGAGACAATGTCCCCAAAACCCCCCCGAGGCAATGTCCCCAAAAACCCCCCCAAAACCCCCCCGAGACAATTTCCCCAAAACACCCCCGAGACAATGTCCCCAAAACCCCCCACGAGACAATGTCCCCAAAACCCCCACCGAGACAATGTCCCCAAAACACTCCCCCAAAACCCCCCCGAGACAAAGTCCCCAAAAACCCCCCGAGACAATGTCCCCAAAACCACCCCGAGACAATGTCCCCAAAACACCCCCCAAAACCCCCCCGAGACAAAGTCCCCAAAACAGCCCCGAGACAATGTCCCCAAAACCCCTCCCCCAAACCCCCCGAGACAATGTTCCCAAAACACCCCCGAGACAATGTCCCCAACCACCCCCCACCAAAACGCCCCCCGAGACAATGTCCCCAAAACCCCCCCGAGACAATGTCCCCAAAACCCACACCCCCAAAACCCCCCCGAGACAATGTCCCCAAAACCCCCCCGAGACAATGTCCCCAAAACCCCCACCCCCAAAACCCCCCGAGACAATGTTCCCAAAAACACCCGGCGACAATGTCCCCAAAACCCCCCACGAGAAAATGTCCCAAAAACACCCCCCCAAAACCCCCCCGAGACAATGTCCCCAAAACACCCACCCAAAACTCCCCCGAGACAATGTCCCCAAAACCCCCCGAGACAATGTCCCCAAAACCCCCCCGAGACAATGTCCCCAAAACCCCCCCCGAGACAATGTCCCCAAAACCCCCCCGAGACAATGTCCCGAAAAACCCCACCCCCAAAACCCCCCGAGACAATGTTCCCAAAACCCCCCCGAGACAATGTCCCCAAAACCCCCCACAAGACAATGTCCCCAAAACACCCCCCCAAAACACCCCCGAGACGATGTCCCCAAAACCCTCCCGAGACAATGTCTCCAAACCCCCCCGAGACAATGTCCCCAAAACACCCACACAAAACCCCCCCGAGACAATGTCCCCAAAACGCCCCCGATAAAATGTCGCCAAAACCCCCCCGAGACAATGTCCCCAAAATCCACCCCCAAACCCCCCCGAGACATTTTCCCTGAACCCCTTCGAGACAATGTCCCCAAAACCCCCCCGATACAATGTCCGCAAAACCCCCCCCCCAAAACCCCCCCGAGACAATGTCCCCAAAACCCCCCCGAGACAATGTCCCCAAAACCCCCCCGAGACAATGTCCCCAAAACCCCCACCCAAAACCCCCCCGAGACAATGTCCCCAAAACCTCCCCGAGACAATGTCCCCAAAACGCCCCCCCAAAACCCCCCCGAGACAATGTCCCCAAAACCCCCCCAAGACAATGTCCCCAAAACTCCCCCGAGACAATGTCCCCAAAATCCCCCCCAAAACCCCCCCGAGACAATGTCCCCAAAATCCCCCGAGACAATGTCCCAAAAACACCCCACAAGACAATGTTCCCAAAACAACCCCTCAAAACCCCCCCGAGACAATGTCCCCAATACACCCCCGAGACAATGTCGCCAAAAATCCCCGAGACAATGTCCCCAAAACCCCCCCCCCCAAAACCCACCCGAGACAATGTCCCCAAAACCCCCCCGAGACAACATCCCCAAAAACCCCCCCGAGACAATGTCCCCAAAAGACCCCCCAAAACCCCCACAAGACAATGTCCCCAAAACCACCCCGAGACAATGTCCCCAAAACCCCCCCGAAACAATGACCCCAAAACCCCTCCCCAAAACCCCCCCGAGACAATGTCCCCAAACCCCCCCCGAGACAATGTCCCCAAAACTCCCCCCCCAAAACCCCCCCGAGACAATGTCCCCTAAATCCCCCCGAGACAATGTCCCCAAAACCCCCACCCCCACAACACCCCCGAGACAATGTCCCCAAAACACCCCCGAGACAATGTCCCCAAAACCCCCCCGAGACAATGTCCCCAAAATCCACACCCAAAACCCCCCCGAGACAATGTCCCCAAAACCCCGCCGAGACAATTTCCCCAAAATCCCATCCCCAAAACCCCCCCGAGACAATGTCCCCAAAACCCCCCCGAAACAAAGTCCCCAAAACAGCCCCGAGACAATGTTCCCAAAACCCCTCCCCCAAACCCCCCGAGACAATGTTCCCAAAACACCCCCGAGACAATGTCCCCAAACCCCCCCCCACCAAAACCCCCCCGAAACAATGTCCCCAAAACCCCCCCGAGACAATGTCCCCAAAACCCACCCCCCCAAAACCCCCCCGAGACAATGTCCCCAAAACCCCCCCGAGACAATGTCCCCAAAACCCCCCGAGACAATGTCCCCAAACCCCCCCCCAAAACCCCCCCGAGACGAGGTCCACAAAACACCCCCGAGACAATGTCCCCAAAACCCCCACCCCCAAAACCCACCGAGATAATGTTCCCAAAACCCCCCCGAGACAATGTCCCCAAAAGCCGACAAAAGACAATGTCCCCAAAACACCCCCCCAAAACACCCCCGAGACGATGTCCCCAAAACCCTGACGAGACAATGTCTCCAAAACCCCCCCGAGACAATGTCCCCAACACACCCACCCAAAACTCCCCCGAGACAATGTCCCCAAAACACCCCCGAGACAATGTCCCCAAAACCCCCCCGAGGCAATGTCCCCAAAAACCCCCCCAAAACCCCCCCGAGACAATGTCCCCAAAACCCCCCAAGACAATGTCCCCAAAACCCCCCCGAGACAATGTCCCCAAAATCCCCCCCCCAAACCCCCCCGACACAATGTCCCCAAAACACCCCCGAGACAATGTCCCCAAAACCCCCCACGAGACAATGTCCCCAAAACCCCCACCGAGACAATGTCCCCAAAACACTCCCCCAAAACCCCCCGAGACAAAGTCCCCAAAAACCCCCCGAGACAATGTCCCCAAAACCACCCCGAGACAATGTCCCCAAAACACCCCCCAAAACCCCCCCGAGACAAAGTCCCCAAAACAGCCCCGAGACAATGACCCAAAAACACCCCCCCCAAAACACCCCCGAGACAATGTCCCCAAAACCCCCCCAAGACAATGATCTCAAAACCCCCCCGAGACAATGTGCCCAAAACACCCACCCAAAACTCCCCCGAGACAATGTCCCCAAAACCCCCCCCGAGACAATGTCCCCAAAACCCTCCGAGGCAATGTCCCCAAACCCCCCCCAAAACCCCCCCGAGACGATGTCCCCAAAACCCCCCCGAGACAATGTCCCCAAAACCCCCACCCCCAAAACCCAACGAGATAATGTTCCCAAAACCCCCCCGAGACAATGTCCCCAAAAGCCGACACAAGACAATGTCCCCAAAACACCCCCCCAAAACACCCCCGAGACGATGTCCCCAAAACCCTGACGAGACAATGTCTCCAAAACCCCCACGAGACAATGTCCCCAAAACACCCACCCAAAACTCCCCCGAGACAATGTCCCCAAAACACCCCCGAGACAATGTCCCCAAAACCCCCCCGAGGCAATGTCCCCAAAACCCCCCCCCCAAAACCCCCCCGAGACAATGTCCCCAAAACCCCCCAAGACAATGTCCCCAAAACCCCCCCGAGACAATGTCCCCAAAATCACCCCCCAAACCCCCCCGAGACAATGTCCCCAAAACACCCCCGAGACAATGTCCTCAAAACCCCCCACGAGACAATGTCCCCAAAACCCCCCCGAGAAAATGTCCCGAAAAGCCCCCCACAAAACCCCCCCGAGACAATGTCCCCAAAACCCCCCCGAGACAATGTCCCCAAAACCCCCCAAGAGACAATGTCCCCAAAACGCCCCCCCCCAAAACCCCCCCGAGACAATGTCCCCAAAACACCCCCGAGACAATGTCCCCAAAACCCCCCCGAGACAATGTCCCCAAAATGCCCCCCAAAATCCCCCGAGACAATGTCCCCAAAACCCCCCCGAGACAATGTCCCCAAAACCCCCCCGAGACAATGTCCCCAAAAAACCCCCCCAAAAACCCCCCCCCGAGACAATGTCCCCAAAACCCACCCGAGACAATGTCCCCAAAACCCCTCGAGACAATGTCCCCAAAACATCCCCCCAAAACCCCCCCCGAGACAAAGTCCCCAAAACCGCCCCAAGACAATATCCCCAAAACCCCACCCCCAAATCCCCGAGATAAAGTTCCCAAAACCACCCCGAGACAATGTCCCCAAACACCCCCCCACATTAACCCCCCCCGAGACAATATCCCCAAAACCCCCCCGAGACAATGTCCCCAAAACCCCCCCCCCAAAACCCCCCCGAGACAATGTCCCCAATACACCCCCGAGACAATGTCGCCAAAAATCCCCGAGACAATGTCCCCAAAACCCCCCCCCCAAAACCCCCCCGAGACAATGTCCCCAAAACCCCCCCGAGACAACATCCCCAAAAACCCCCCCCGAGACAATGTCCCCAAAAGACCCCCCAAAACCCCCACAAGACAATGTCCCCAAAACCACCCCGAGACAATGTCCCCAAAACCCCCCCGAAACAATGACCCCAAAACCCCTCCCCAAAACCCCCCCGAGACAATGTCCCCAAACCCCCCCCCGAGACAATGTCCCCAAAACTCACCCCCCAAAACCCCCCCGAGACAATGTCCCCTAAATCCCCCCGAGACAATGTCCCCAAAACCCCCACCCCCACAACCCCCCCGAGACAATGTCCCCAAAACACCCCCGAGACAATGTCCCCAAAACCCCCCTGAGACAATGTCCCCAAAATCCACACCCAAAACCCCCCCGAGACAATGTCCCCAAAACCCCGCCGAGACAATTTCCCCAAAATCCCATCCCCAAAACCCCCCCCGAGACAATGTCCCCAAAACCCCCCCGAAACAAAGTCCCCAAAACAGCCCCGAGACAATGTTCCCAAAACCCCTCCCCCCAAACCCCCCGAGACAATGTTCCCAAAACACCCCCGAGACAATGTCCCCAAACCCCCCCCCACCAAAAACCCCCCCCGAAACAATGTCCCCAAAACCCCCCCCGAGACAATGTCCCCAAAACCCACCCCCCCCAAAACCCCCCCGAGACAATGTCCCCAAAACCCCCCCGAGACAATGTCCCCAAAACCCCCCGAGACAATGTCCCCAAACCCCCCCCCAAAACCCCCCCGAGACGAGGTCCCCAAAACACCCCCGAGACAATGTCCCCAAAACCCCCACCCCCAAAACCCACCGAGATAATGTTCCCAAAACCCCCCCGAGACAATGTCCCCAAAAGCCGACAAAAGACAATGTCCCCAAAACACCCCCCCAAAACACCCCCGAGACGATGTCCCCAAAAACCCTGACGAGACAATGTCTCCAAAACCCCCCCGAGACAATGTCCCCAACACACCCACCCAAAACTCCCCCGAGACAATGTCCCCAAAACACCCCCGAGACAATGTCCCCAAAACCCCCCCGAGGCAATGTCCCCAAAAACCCCCCCAAAACCCCCCCGAGACAATGTCCCCAAAACCCCCCAAGACAATGTCCCCAAAACCCCCCCGAGACAATGTCCCCAAAATCCCCCCCCCAAACCCCCCCGAGACAATGTCCCCCAAAACACCCCCGAGACAATGTCCCCAAAACCCCCCACGAGACAATGTCCCCAAAACCCCCACCGAGACAATGTCCCCAAAACACTCCCCCAAAACCCCCCGAGACAAAGTCCCCCAAAAACCCCCCGAGACAATGTCCCCAAAACCACCCCGAGACAATGTCCCCAAAACACCCCCCAAAACCCCCCCGAGACAAAGTCCCCAAAACAGCCCCGAGACAATGTCCCAAAAACACCCCCCCCAAAACACCCCCGAGACAATGTCCCCAAAACCCCCCCAAGACAATGATCTCAAAACCCCCCCGAGACAATGTGCCCAAAACACCCACCCAAACTCCCCCGAGACAATGTCCCCAAAACCCTCCGAGGCAATGTCCCCAAACCCCCCCCAAAAACCCCCCCGAGACGATGTCCCCAAAACCCCCCCGAGACAATGTCCCCAAAACCCCCACCCCCAAAACCCAACGAGATAATGTTCCCAAAACCCCCCCGAGACAATGTCCCCAAAAGCCGACACAAGACAATGTCCCCAAAACACCCCCCCCAAAACACCCCCGAGACGATGTCCCCCAAAACCCTGACGAGACAATGTCTCCAAAACCCCCACGAGACAATGTCCCCAAAACCCCCACCCAAAACTCCCCCGAGACAATGTCCCCAAAACACCCCCGAGACAATGTCCCCAAAACCCCCCCGAGGCAATGTCCCCAAAACCCCCCCCCAAAACCCCCCGAGACAATGTCCCCAAAACCCCCCAAGACAATGTCCCCAAAAACCCCCGAGACAATGTCCCCAAAATCACCCCCCAAACCCCCCCGAGACAATGTCCCCAAAACACCCCCGAGACAATGTCCTCAAAACCCCCCACG
>JANJGN010005127.1:0-10000 GCA_026770705.1 Isurus oxyrinchus
CCCCAACTTAGTCTACTGCATTCGTTGCTCCCAATGTGGTCTCCTCTACATTGGAGAGACCAAACGTAAACTGGGCGACCGCTTTGCAGAACACCTGCGGTCTGTCCGCAAGAATGACCCAAACCTCCCTGTCGCTTGCCATTTTAACACTCCACCCTGCTCTCTTGCCCACATGTCTGTCCTTGGCTTACTGCATTGTTCCAGTGAAGCCCAACGCAAACTGGAGGAACAACACCTCATCTTCCGACTAGGCACTTTACAGCCTTCCAGACTGAATATTGAGTTCAACAATTTTAGATCATGAATTCTCTCCTCCATCCCCACCCCCTTTCCGTTTATTCCCCCTCCTTTTTGTTTTTTCCAATAATTTATACAGATTTTTCTTTTCCCACCTATTTCCATTATTTTTAAATGTATTTTCATCCATTGTTTTATCTCTATCTTTTAGCCTATTTCGATCCCTTCCCCCCACCCCAACCCCACTAGGGCTATCTGTACCTTCACCCCACCCCCACCCCCACTAGGGCTATCTGTACCTTCACCCCACCCCCACCCCCACTAGGGCTATCTGTACCTTCACCCCACCCCCACCCCCACTAGGGCTATCTGTACCTTCACCCCACCCCCACCCCCACTAGGTCTATCTGTACCTTCCCCCCACCCCACCCCCACTAGGGCTATCTGTACCTTCACCCCACCCCACCCCCACTAGGGCTATCTGTACCTTCACCCCACCCCCACCCCCACTAGGTCTATCTGTACCTTCCCCCCACCCCACCCCCACTAGGGCTATCTGTACCTTCACCCCACCCCCACCCCCACTAGGGCTATCTGTACCTTCCCCCCACCCCCACTAGGGCTATCTGTACCTTCACCCCACCCCCACTAGGGCTATCTGTACCTTCACCCCACCCCCACCCCCACTAGGTCTATCTGTACCTTCACCCCACCCCCACTAGGTCTATCTGTACCTTCACCCCACCCCACCCCCACTAGGTCTATCTGTACCTTCCCCACACCCCACCCCCACTAGGGCTATCTGTACCTTGCTTGTCCTGCTTTTTACCCTTAATTAGCACATTCCTTAGATAATATCACCACCTTCAACACCTCTTTGTCCTTCTGTCTGTGACATCTTTTGCTTATCTCCATCTATCACTGGCCCTCTATCCAGCTCTTCTTGTCCCACCCACCCCTCTTAAACCAGCTTATATTTCACCTCTCTGCTATTTTTCCTTAGTTCTGTTGAAGGGTCATACAGACTCGAAACGTTAACTGTGTTCATCTCCGCAGATGCTGCCAGACCTGCTGAGTTTTTACAGGTAATTCTGTTTTTGTTTTGGAGGGAAGATATATTGACCTTTTACAATTCAATGCTTCGGTCTTAACTGGATAATGGTGTCCAGTGCTGGGCCCCGTGCTTTAAGGCCCGAGAGAGGGTGCCGGGTGGGGGGGAGGAAGGAGGGGGCTTTGTGGAATGGCTCCAGGGATGAGGGGGCTTTCAGTTAAACACGGGGAACCCGAGGGCAGTGTCCTCCTCAGGCAGAGGGTGAAGTGGGGTTCGAGAGCGAAGGGGACAACTCAGTCAGTGGGATGTGGCCCGCTGGGATGGCAGGGCGCGAGGCAAGCGCCACCACTGGCCGGAGGGTGTAAATACACTGTGACACGTTTACGTAGAAAATTCTCTTTCTGAATGCGGGTGCAGGTATTCACATTGGAGAAAGCAGGCAACCGTTTTGTGCAGTTGTGAAATATTTTATATTTAACACTTTTCATATATAAATATATATTAAATAAGGAACAAGCCTGGTGGTTGAGTGGGGCACATTTCACTGATGGCTAGGGTACAAAGTGACCAAAGTTTTACATTTAATATCATGTCCAGCCTAGCGTTTATTGCCCGTTCCTCACTGCCACCTTGAGAAGGTGGTGGGTGAGCCGCCTTCTTGAGCCGCTGCACTCCCATGTGGTGTAGGTACACCCACCGTGCTGTTAGGGAGGGAGTTCCAGGATTTTGTCCCATGTGGTGTAGGTACACCCACCGTACTGTTAGGGAGGGAGTTCCAGGATTTTGTCCCCGTGTGGTGTAGGTACACCCACCGTGCTGTTAGGGAGGGAGTTCCAGGATTTTGTCCCCGTGTGGTGTAGGTACACCCACCGTGCTGTTAGGGAGGGAGTTCCAGGATTTTGTCCCGTGTGGTGTAGGTACACCCACCGTGCTGTTAGGGAGGGAGTTCCAGGATTTTGACCCGTGTGGTGTAGGTACACCCACCGTGCTGTTAGGGAGGGAGTTCCAGGATTTTGACCCGTGTGGTGTAGGTACACCCACCGTGCTGTTAGGGAGGGAGTTCCAGGATTTTGTCCCAGCGACAGTGAAGGAACGGCCGATATATTTCCAAGTCGGAATGGTGAGGGGCTCGGAGGGGAACTTGCAGGTGGTGGGGTTCCCCATGTGTCTGCTGCCCTTGTCCTTCTAGGTGGTAGAGGTGGTGGGTTTGGGCAGCGCTGTCGAAGGAGTCTTGGCGAGTTGCTGCAGTGCATCTTGGGCTGGTAAGTGGCAAGTAATGTTGGCGCCACGCAAGTGCCAAGCAATGACAAGAGAGAGAATCTTAACATCACCGCACGGGGACTGCAGCGGCTCAAGAAGGCGGCTCACCACCACCTTCTCAAGGGGGCAATTAGGGATGGGGAGTAAATGCTGGCCTACATGCCATGAACGAATAAAAAGAGTTGTCCAAGACTTGCTGCATAGGAACACCAACGCTGCCTGGCACTGCCATGATGTGTCTGTTGGCTCAGAGTCTGTACTGGGTAAATCTTAGCTAGGCCGCTTTGGAGGAACGAGGGCCAGAAAGTGGCATGGGGGGGTGGGGGGGGGGCGGTGGCGTCACTGTCAAGAGAGTGCCCCTGGGAGGGAGAGGAGAAGGCAAGTTCCACCCGGTTCCAGTCTCAGGATTCACAGAGTCTCACAGTGCAGAAGAGACCCTTCGGCCCATCGAGTCTGTACCGACACGTGAGAAACACCTGACCTACCTACCCTAACCCCATTTACCAGCACTTGGCCCATAGCCTTGAATGTTATGACGATGCCAAGTGCCCATCCAGGTACTTTTTAAAGGATGTGAGGCTAACCCGCCTCCACCACCCTCCCAGGCAGCGCATTCCAGACCCTCACCACCCTCTGGGTAAAAAAGTGTTTCCTCACATCACCCCCTAAACCTCCTGCCCCCTCACCTTGAACTTATGCCCCCGCGTGACTGACCCTTCAACTAAGGGGGCACAGCTGCTCCCTATCCACCCTGTCCATGCCCCTCATAATCTTGTACACCTCGATCAGGGTCACCCCTCAGTCTTCTCTGCTCCAACGAAAACAACCCAAGTCTCTCCAAACCTCTCTTCATAACTTAAATGTTTCATCCCAGGCAACATCCTGGTGAACCTCCTCTGCACCCCCTCCAGTGTGACCACATCCTTCCTATAATGTGGTGACCAGAACTGCACACAGTACTCCAGCTGTGGCCTCACCAAGGTTCTATACAACTCCAACATGACCTCCCTACGTTTGTAATCTGTGCCTCGATTAATAAAGGCAAGTGTCCCATATGCCTTTTTCACCACCCCACTAAAATGCCCCTCCGCCTTCAGAGATCTATGGACACACACACCAAGGTCCCTTTGTTCTTCAGAACTTTCTAGTACCATGCCATTCATTGAATACTTCCTTGTCAAATTACTCCTTCCAAAGTGTATCACCTCACACTTTTCAGGGTTAAATTCCATCTGCCACTTATCTGCCCATTTGACCATCCCGTCTATATCTTCCTGTAGCCCGAGACACTCAACCTCACTGTTAACCACCCGGCCAATCTTTGTATCATCCGCAAACATACTAATCCTACCACTTATGGAGCGCTTGTTGATAGTCTAGATAGAGGACATCTACTGGATCACCCTTATCTAGCCCCTTGTGTGCACACCTGGAAAAAAAAGTCTTGGTCAAAGGCCATTTGCCTCTCGTAACACCCTCAGAACACAGGGCGGTGGAAACTATGAATAGGGGAGTTTGGAAGGTGGGCGGTGGGGGGGGAGCTGCATTGTGTGACGCTTACCACAGCGGAGCGGCGGACCCAGACACTTGGGCGGGGTGAGGGGTCTCCACTCGGGAGCAGTGAAAGGGGGGGAGGTGGTGGTGGGTGTGCGTTTCTACGAACCCCCCCCCCCTCCCCCCACCCAACTCCAGACTGCATCAAACACGTACCTGAATGTCCAGTGCCCGGTCCCCCCTGGAGAGGTCACTCGGCCCCTCGTCCTCTGACGAGCCGGCGCCCTCCTCCTCCTCCAGGCGCAGCAGTTTCCGCCGACGCCCGTCCTGCTCCTCATGAAGCCGCTTCGCTCGCTGCAGCTCCCGCCGCTCCCGGTGGCGCCTTTGCCTGTGGTAGCTGCCTTCGTCCGTGGTGCAATCCACCCTCAGGAGCCCGTGGTCCCTCAGCAAGGTCTGCAGCACATCGTCAGCACGGGGTTAGATACAGAGTAAAGCTCCCTCTACACTGTCCCCATCAAACACTCCCAGGACAGGTACAGCACAGGGTTAGATACAGAGTAAAGCTCCCTCTACACCGTCCCCATCAAACACTCCCAGGACAGGTACAGCACGGGGTTAGATACAGAGTAAAGCCCCCTCTACACCGTACCCATCAAACACTCCCAGGACAGGTACAGCACGGGGTTAGATACAGAGTAAAGCTCCCTCTACACCGTCCCCATCAAACACTCCCAGGACAGGTACAGCACGGGGTTAGATACAGAGTAAAGCTCCCTCTACACCGTCCCCATCAAACACTCCCAGGACAGGTACAGCACGGGGTTAGATACAGAGTAAAGCTCCCTCTACACCGTCCTAATCAAACACTCCCAGGACAGGTACAGAACGGGGTTAGATACCTTGAATTGCTGCCGCAGGTTGACCATTTCGTACAGTCTCTGCTCCACCAGACCCCTCCGACGACACCACTTCCGGGAATCGGTCCTCCTCTCGGATTTAACCTTCATTGGAAGAGTTTGGCAGTCAGTACACACACTGTAGCGCGCACTCACACACACACACATACACACACACACACACACACACACACACACACACAGTGCAGCGTGCACTCACACACACACACACTGCAGCGCACACACACACAATGCAGCGCGCACTCACACACACACACACACACACACTGCAGCACGCACTCACACACACACACACACACACACACACACTGCAGCGCGCGCTCACACACACACTGCAGCGCGCGCTCACACACACACTGCAGCGCGCGCTCACACACACACTGCAGCGCGCGCTCACACACACTCTGCAGCGCGCGCGCACTCACACTCCGCAGCGCGCACTCACACTCCGCAGCGCGCACTCACACACACACTCCGCAGCGCGCACTCACACACACACTCCGCAGCGCGCACTCACACACACACTCCGCAGCGCGCACTCACACACACACTCCGCAGCGCGCACTCACACACACACTCCGCAGCGCGCACTCACACACACACTCCGCAGCGCGCACTCACACACACACTCCGCAGCGCGCACTCACACACACACTCCGCAGCGCGCACTCACACACACACTCCGCAGCGCGCACACACACACACTCCGCAGCGCGCACTCACACACACACTCCGCAGCGCGCACTCACACACACACTCCGCAGCGCGCACTCACACACACACTCCGCAGCGCGCACTCACACACACACTCCGCAGCGCGCACTCACACACACACTCCGCAGCGCGCACTCACACACACACTCCGCAGCGCGCACTCACACACACACTCCGCAGCGCGCACTCACACACACACTCCGCAGCGCGCACTCACACACACACTCCGCAGCGCGCACTCACACACACACTCCGCAGCGCGCACTCACACACACACTCCGCAGCGCGCACTCACACACACACGCCACAGCGCGCACTCACACACACACTCCGCAGCGCGCACTCACACACACACTCCGCAGCGCGCACTCACACACACACTCCGCAGCGCGCACTCACACACACACTCCGCAGCGCGCACTCACACACACACTCCGCAGCGCGCACTCACACACACACTCCGCAGCGCGCACTCACACACACACTCCGCAGCGCGCACTCACACACACACTCCGCAGCGCGCACTCACACACACACTCCGCAGCGCGCACTCACACACACACTCCGCAGCGCGCACTCACACACACTCCGCAGCGCGCACTCACACACACACTCCGCAGCGCGCACTCACACACACACTCCGCAGCGCGCACTCACACACACTCCGCAGCGCGCACTCACACACACACTCCGCAGCGCGCACTCACACACACACTCCGCAGCGCGCACTCACACACACACTCCGCAGCGCGCACTCACACACACACTCCGCAGCGCGCACTCACACACACACTCCGCAGCGCGCACTCACACACACACTCCGCAGCGCGCACTCACACACACACTCCGCAGCGCGCACTCACACACACACTCCGCAGCGCGCACTCACACACACACTCCGCAGCGCGCACTCACACACACACTCCGCAGCGCGCACTCACACACACACTCCGCAGCGCGCACTCACACACACACTCCGCAGCGCGCACTCACACACACACTCCGCAGCGCGCACTCACACACACACTCCGCAGCGCGCACTCACACACACACTCCGCAGCGCGCACTCACACACACACTCCGCAGCGCGCACTCACACACACACTCCGCAGCGCGCACTCACACACACACTCCGCAGCGCGCACTCACACACACACTCCGCAGCGCGCACTCACACACACACTCCGCAGCGCGCACTCACACACACACTCCGCAGCGCGCACTCACACACACACTCCGCAGCGCGCACTCACACACACACTCCGCAGCGCGCACTCACACACACACTCCGCAGCGCGCACTCACACACACACTCCGCAGCGCGCACTCACACACACACTCCGCAGCGCGCACTCACACACACACTCTGCAGCGCGCGCTCACACACACACACACACACACACACACACACACACACACACACACACTGCAGTGCGCACTCACATGCACACACTGCGGCGCGCACTCTCTCTCACACGCACAGCAGTGTGCATTCACATACACACACACTGACAAACTTACACACAGTCAGATCTGCCTCACCTGCAGCCACTCCTCGAATGCATTGAGCAGGGTGAAGGGGTCCCCATCGTCGCTCTCCAGGGGCCGGCGGGCCGTCGCGCAGTCGGGGTCTGTCTGCCTGCTCCGGACGAAGGGGGACTGCAGGCTGAGAGCCGCAGCCAGGGTCAGCACCGGCTCGACAATCTCGAACGCGCAGCCTAGGATCAGCATCTTCCCTGTGGCCCCGCCCGGGCAGGACAGAAAGAGTTAAGGAGGCAGATGAGCGACCGAAGTAATGGCAGGCGAGGCCACATCAAGTCGAATAGCTCCACCGTCGCAGTTGGCTGTTGAGGACGCGGGCCGTCTCTCGAAGCCTCTGTGAGGTGTCACTGTGTTATGAAGGTGCTTTATAAATGTAAGTTGTGGTTGAAACCAGCACCAATCACAGAGGCTGATAGTGTCATGAAGCTATTAATGTCTATAATAGTTTGGAAAATATTTTTTCTTTTAAAATAGAGGTTTAGTCTGTGGGTGTGTATTAATTGGATTAAAGCCAGCTAGTCTGGGTGCTTTTGATATGTACTAGTTTTGATGTGTAAGAGAGGTAGAGTGTGTTTGCATTTTTTGAATAGAGCATTCAAGAGCTGGGCTGAAATCTTGCACCTATCCAGCAGAGACCAAGCAATATGTCTGTATTATGAATAAAATTGGTGCTACGAAAGGGCTTTTACTGTCAGAGAGGTTTAGAGTTCAGAGGTTGGTGACACAATGAGAATTTACATCCAATCGGGGCTGGTAGGTATAACTTCAGTAGTACTTGGGTGGGCAGGGCCGGGGCAATGTGAGATCAACAGCAGCTGTAAGCCTCCGACTGGCTCCACAGGAACCAAAGTGAAAAGAACCTCATTTTGAACTCGTACGGTGAAAATGCTTTGCCTGGTGTCTGGTTAAGTCGATGGGTTGGCTGTTGCCTTAATGCAGATTAGTTTGGGAATCTGTTAAAAGTTATGATAAGCAGTAATTTACAGCCGTGTGTATATATATCTTAACCTATGTAAATGAATAGAATGACTCATTTAGTTTAATGTAAAACCTCGAGAACTGGTGGTCTGATTCCTGAATTTAGAGTCGCATACCAAACATTACACTCAAAAATTATAGGTTATGACAGTTGTTTAAAGTTTGCCTCCGGCATTTTTAAATAATTCCACTGTGCCCAACTGCCTCGGTCACAGTGATAGGGAAAGGGACAGTGGCAGTCCGGACACTGTTCGGAGCACAGAAAACAGAGAGTAGTGGTGAACGGCTGGTTTACAGGCACGTGGGGAGTGTCTGTGTACCGGGGTCAGTACGAGGACCACCGCTGTTGTCTATGGATATATATCGATGAGCTGCGCATCCCGCTGTGTCAGACCCTGCAGCTCCGTGAATGTGGTAGGAAGAGAATGATACCAACGGACTTCAGGTGGACACGGGGGTGGTGGGTGGGGGGGGGGGGGGGTGGGGTTGCTGGTCAAGCAGCAGAAATGAATTAGCACAGAGAATCGCAGAAGGTTAGCACCCCGGTACAGTGAGTGTTTGGGAAGCCAAATGGAAAGTTGTCCTTTATTGCGAGGTGGGGATGGAGTATAAAAGTGGGGAAGTCTTGCTACAACTGGACAGGGCGTTGGTGAGGCCGCTCCTGGGGCACTGTGGACAGTTCTGGTCTCCTTACTTAAGGAGGGACAGACTCGCATTGGAAGCCGTTCAGAGAAGGTTCACTCGGCTGATTCCTGGGACGAAGGGGGTTTGTCTGATGGGGAAAGGTTGAGCAGGTTGGGGCCTCTACCCATTGGAGTTTAGAAGAATGAGAGGTGATCTTATTGAAACATATCAGATTCTGAGGGGAGGGGGTTTGACAGGGTGCATGCTGAGGGGATGTTTCCCCACCTCAAGGGGGGGGAATCTAGAATGAGGGGAGGGGGCACAGTTTCAGAATGAGGGGTCTCGTGTTGAAGACGGAGATGAGGAGGAATTTCTTGTCTCAGAGGGTGGTCAGTCTGTGGAATTCTGTCCCCCCCCCCCCCCTGAGAGCAGTGGGGGCCGGGTCACTGAATATATTCAAGGCCGAGTGAGACAGATTTCTGATCGATGAAGGGAGTCGAGGGTTATGAGGGGGACGGACAGGGAAGTGGAGTTGAGGAACAATCGGATCAGCCATGAAATTATTGAATGGGGTAGCAGGATCGAGGGGCTGAATGGCCTCCTCCTGCTCCTAATTCTTGTGCGCTAGTGAGGTGATTCATTTCGGTAGGAAGGACGTGGAGAGAATATTAAAAAAAGGGTACAATTCTAAAGGGGGTGCAAGAACAGAGAAACCTGGGGGGATACAGGCTTAAATCATTGAAGGTGGCAGGACAGGTTGAGAGAGTGGTTAATAAAGCATCCAGTATCCTGGGCTTTATTAATAGGGGCAGAGAGTACAAGAGCGAGGAGGTTATGTTAAACCTGTACAAAACACCGGTTCAGCCCCAACTGGAGTATTGTGTCCAGTTCTGGGCACCGCACTTTAGGAAGGATGTGAAGGTGTTAGAGAGTTAGAGATAGATAGAGACAGACAGACAGATAGAGACAGAGACAGAGAGAGAGACAGAGAGAGACACAGAGACAGAGAGACAGAGAGAGAGAGACACAGAGACAGAGAGAGAGAGAGAGAGAGGCAGAGATAGAGAGAGAGAGGCAGAGATAGAGAGAGAGAGAGAGGCACAGAGAGACACACAGAGAGAGAGAGAGACAGAGAGAAAGACACACACAGAGAGAGACACACACAGAGAGAGACACACACAGA
>JANJGN010005127.1:12500-26405 GCA_026770705.1 Isurus oxyrinchus
AGAGACAGACAAGACAGAGAGAGAGAGACAGACAGACAGAGAGAGAGACAGACAGAGAGAGAGACAGACAGACAGAGAGAGAGACAGACAGACAGAGAGACACCCCCACCTTCTCAAGGGGGCAATTAGGGATGGGCAATAAATGCTGGGGTTGGGGAGATTTCACGCTGATCTGGAGATGTGAGTGGATTGGGTGTTAATTGGTGCACTGGCCCTTCTCTCAATCCTCTCCACTCAATGACAAACGCATCCATAGTACCAGCCAAGACTCAGTGAGTGTCACTCTCACCTCGGAGCCAGAAGGTCGCAGATTTAAGCCCCCACTCCAGCCTCGAGACCCATAATCCAGCCCTCAGAGCCCCCCACACAACCCGGCCCAAAACAGTTCCAGTACTGAGAGAGCCCCGCACTGTCGGAGGGTCAGTGCTGAGGGGTGTCGCACTGTCGGAGGGTCAGCGCTGAGGGAGCGCCGCACTGTCGGAGGGTCAGTGCTGAGGGAGCCCCGCACTGTCAGAGGGTCAGTGCTGAGGGAGTGCCGCACTGTCGGAGGGTCAGTGCTGAGGGAGCGCTGCGCTGTGGGAGAGTCAGTGCTGAGGGAGCGCCGCACTGTCGGAGGGTCAGTGCTGAGGGAACGCCGCACTGTCGGAGGGTCAGTGCTGAGGGAGCGCCACACTGTCGGAGGGTCAGTGCTGAGGGAGCGCCGGACTGTCGGAGGGTCAGTGCTGAGGGAGCGCCGCACTGTCGGAGGGTCAGCACTGAGGGAGCGGCGGCCAATCACAAGGCTGTCTTTCGGAACGAAACGTTAAACCCGAGTCTGCCCTCTCAGGAAGACGTTCAAGATCCCACGGCCGGTATTGGATGGAGAGCAGTGGCAGGGCAGGTGGGGTGCGGAAGGCAACTGATGGTGGGGGGGGGGGGGGGGGGGTGGTGGGCGATTCTCTCCGGTGCCCTGGGGCGGGGGTGGGGGGGGGCGGTGGGCCTGCCTTGTCCAGCGGCCCCCACATCCCCTGAATGAATGAAAAAGCAAAAAAAATCTCCCTCAACTCAAGTCGCTAGAAAACAGATGGACCGGGTCATCCTCACGTTGGGTGGGGTTTCTGGGATCTTGCTGTGCGCCAGTTGGCTGCCGCGTTTCCCTACAGCGCAACGGGTGAACGCGCTTCGAAGAGACGAGCTCCACCGTCGGCCAGGAGTGGGGGGGGGGGGGGGGGGGCGTAGCGCGTTTCGGAAGGTCCGGAGATGGGGAGATGGGACGCGGGGGCCAGTCAACAGAAGAGGGCGCCGACGGGATCGCCCTGTGCAGATTACCGCCCCTCCCATCCGCGCCCCGCCCCCCCCCACGGCTGGGGGGACAGGGGAGGCAGACGACCGATGGGGGCAGGGCTCCAAGGGCAGGGGCGCAGGAGCGAACTCGAGCGGCGGGCGATCGGCCGTGGGGGGAAGCGCGCTGCGAGGGAACGAGGCCTCTTACCTGCAGCACCAGGGCGTCAAGGGCCACCCGCTGGATCTCAGGCACCGGGTAGGGGGCGAAGGAGTCGTAATCGGACTCGGCGTACAGGCGGTAGCAGACCCCAGGCCCCGTGCGGCCGGCCCGCCCCTTGCGTTGCTCGGCGCTGGCCTGGCTGATCCAGAACTCCTGCAGCCGGTGCATCTTGGCCTTCGGGTCGTAGCTCATCTCTTTGACCTTTCCTGGGAGAGAGCGGAGAGGAGGCAGGGCAGCAGGTCAGTTTTTGTCTTGGAGAGTGCTGAACTATTCAACTGTGGGGGGCATCGCGGCAGAGCTCCTCTCGAGAACTTGCCCGAGCGACTGTTTCCCAGCTGAGGCTGCCGAAGCCAACAGACAGTCTCACTGCTTGGGGGGTAGCGCTGGTGGGCAATCTCAGCCACTGAATCAGGGGCCGACTGCCTATTCAATAGTGAGGGGCAGTCCAATCCACACTGCCCATAAGGCCAGAGGTTCAGCTAAAATAAATGTCGCTCCATGTTGTCCCCATCAAACACTCCCAGGACAGGTACAGCACAGGGTTAGATACAGAGTAAAGCTCCCTCTACACTGTCCCCATCAAACACTCCCAGGACAGGTACAGCACGGGGTTAGATACAGACTAAATCTCCCTCTACACCGTCCCCATCAAACACTCCCAGGACAGTTACAGCACGGGGTTAGATACAGAGTAAAGCTCCCTCTACACCGTCCCCATCAAACACTCCCAGGACAGGTACAGCACGGGGTTAGATACAGAGTAAACCTCCCTCTACACCGTCCCCATCAAACACTCCCAGGACGGGTACAGCACGGGGTTAGATACAGAGTAAAGCTCCCTCTACACCGTCCCCATCAAACACTCCCAGGACAGGTACAGCACGGGGTTAGATACAGAGTAAATCTCCCAGCTACACTGTCCCCATTAAACACTCCCAGGACAGGTACAGCACGGGGTTAGATACAGAGTAAAGCTCCCTCTACACTGTCCCCATCAAACACTCCCAGGACAGGTACAGCACAGGGTTAGATACAGAGTAAAGCTATGCTCTGTACAGAGCCCTTTCCCGCTCACCAGAATCTACAACGAAACGCACGCCATCGATCGTAACGGACGTTTCTGCGATGTTCGTAGCTACGATGCATTTCCGGACACCTGGTGGGGCGATGTCGAAAACCTGGAAATTAAGGTCAGGATGGATTTAGACAGCAGTCGGGTCAGAAATGAGCAGCAGTTACGGGTTCTCTTGACTGTGAGTATGAAACAAGCGTTCAAATTAGGATAACCCGTTGTTTAAACAAAGACCTAAGAACATCGCAATAGATCACCCAGTAAAGACACAATCACTGTGCAAGTATTCGAGACGTATTTGTATTGTCAGTTTGTGTCTCAGCTAGTCACACTCTCGCCTCGGAGTCAGAGGGTCGTGTGTTTGAGCTCCCACTCCAGAAACCCGTACCCAAAATCCAGGCCTGATACTTCCCCCAAGTTCCAGTGCTGAGTGAGCGCCGCGCTGTCGGAGGGTCAGTGCTGAGGGAGCGCAGCACTGTCGGAGGGTCAGTGTTGAGGGAGCGCTGCACCGTTGGAGGGTCAGTGCTGAGGGAGCGCCGCACTGTCGGAGGGTCAGCGCTGAGGGAGAGTCGCACTGTCGGAGGGTCAGTGCTGAGGGAGCGCCGCACTGTCGGAGGGTCAACGCTGAGGGAGTGCCGCACTGTTGGAGGGTCAGTGCTGAGGGAGCGCCGCACTGTCGGAGGGTCAGTGCTGAGGGATCGCCGCACTGTGGCAGGGTCAGTGCTGAGGGAGCACCGCACTGTCGGAGGGTCAGTGCTGAGGGAGCGCCGCACTGTGGCAGGGGTCAGTGCTGAGGGGAGCGCCCGCACTGTCGGAGGGTCAGTGCTGAGGGAGCGCCCGCACCGTCGGAGGGTCAGTGCTGAGGGAGCGCCGCACTGTCGGAGGGTCAGTGCTGAGGGAGCGCCGCACTGTCGGAGGGTCAGCGCTGAGGGAGCGCTGCACTGTCGGAGGGTCAGCGCTGAGGGAGCGCCGCACTGTCGGAGGGTCAGTGCTGAGGGAGCGCCGCACTGTCAGAGGGTCAGTGCTGAGGGAGAGTCGCACTGTCGGAGGGTCAGTACTGAGGGAGCTCCACACTGTCGGAGGGTCAACGCTGAGGGAGTGCCCGCACTGTTGGAGGGTCAGTGCTGAGGGAGCGCCGCACTGTCAGAGGGTCAGTACTGAGGGAGCTCCACACTGTCGGAGGGTCAGCGCTGAGGGGAGTGCCGGACTGTCGGAGGGTCAATGCTGAGGGTGCGCCGCACTGTGGGAGGGTCAGTGCTGAGGGAGCGCCGCACTGTCAGAGGGACAGTGCTGAGGGAGCGCTGCACTGTCGGAGGGTCAGTGTTGAGGGAGCGCCGCACTGTGGGAGGGTCAGTGCTGAGGGAGCGCCGCACTGTCGGAGTGTCAGTGCTGAGGGAGGCCGCACTGTCAGAGGGTCAGTGCTGAGGGAGTAGTGGGCAGTACCTTGTCCTGTTCTGTTGCTGAGAGCCCGCTGTGAAGGGGGGAGCACGATCCAGCGCTTGGTGGAGGTTGGCGTAGGTCCGTGCTGCGTCTGCCACGGCCCCGATCTCGGCCGCCCCGCTCAGGAAGACCAGCAGATCCCCCCGCTCCTCGGCTGGGTACCTCTGGTCGATGGCCTGCATTACCCTCAGGTAGGGTCCGGCTTGAAAGCGCTCGCCGCTCTCCCCGTCCGCCTCCTCGATGGGCTGGTAGATCACCTACAGGAGAGAGACGCCGGGATTAACCCACAACCCGACCCCTGTGACAACAGCATCCTCCCGGCCGAGGGTTTTGGGATGGGGGGTGGGGGATGGACAGGGGTCTAAGGAGAATGGATTCGGGGTCAGGATCAGGATTTGGGATTCAGGGTCAGGGGTCGAGGGGTCTGGATCTGGGGTCGGGAGTTAGGGTCGGGGGTCAGAATCAGGAGGTGGGGGCGTTAAGATCGGGGTTGCGGGTCAGGGGTCTCAGGGTCAGGGGTCAAATGAAACAGGTTGAGGGGTCAAATGGGTCAGGTTGAGGGGTCGGGGGTCAGGGTTGAGGGGGTCGGGGGTCAGGTTGAGGGGTCGGGGGGTCAGGTTGAGGGTCGGGGGTCAGGTTGAGGGGTCGGGGGTCAGGTTGAGGGGTCGGGGGTCAGGTTGAGGGGGTCGGGGGTCAGAATCAGAGGTCACAGTCAGGGGGCTGGGAATCAGGATCAGGGGTCGTGGGTCAGGGTCAAAATTAGGGTTCAAATGAGTCAGATTCAGGAGTCAGGATCAGTGATCGAGGTTCAGGATCAAGGGTCGGGGAGTCAGAATCAGGAGTTGGGGGTCAGAATCAAGGATCAGGGATCAGGGCCAGTATCATGGGTTGGGTGTATGGGACCAGAGGCTGAATGGTAAAGTTCAACGTTCGGGGTCAGGATCAGGGGTCAAGATCAGGAGTCCCGGGGTCAGGGTCACGGAATGGGTGTTCAGGATCAGGGGTCAGGACTAGGGTTTGGAGGGGGTGAGGATCAGGGTTGGGGGTGAGGATCAGGGTGAGACAGGGGTCGGGGGTCAGAGACGGGGGTCGGGGGGTCAGAGACGGGGTCGGGGGGGTCAGAGACGGGGGTCGGGGGGTCAGGGACGGGGGTCGGGGGGGTCAGAGACGGGGGTCGGGGGGGTCAGAGACGGGGGTCGGGGGGGTCAGAGACGGGGGTCGGGGATCAGAGACGGGGGGTCGGGGATCAGAGACGGGGGTCGGGGATCAGAGACGGGGGTCGGGGGGGGTCAGAGACGGGGGTCGGGGGGTCAGAGACGGGGGTCGGGGGGGTCAGAGACGGGGGTCGGGGGGTCAGAAACGGGTCAGAGGGCTGAGGATCAGCTTTCAGGTTCAGGGTTGATGATTTCCCCGTCCTCACCCTAAACTCACCTTGATGGGGAAGAGCCTCCCAGGGACCTGGAGAATGGGGGCGCCATCGAAATAGCGGGAGAAGAGCTGGACGTTGATGGTGGCCGACATGAGGAGGAGGCGGAAGCCGGGCCTCGCGGCCTGCAGCCCCCGCAGGACCCCGAGGAGGAAGTCGGAGTGGAGGTGCCGCTCGTGGGCCTCGTCGACGATGACGGCGCGGTAGCGTTCGAGGGCGGGGCCGGCGGCCTGGAGCTGCCGCAGGAGGAGGCCCTCGGTCAGGAAGAGGAGGCGGGCGCCAGGTGGGGCCTGGGCCTCGAAGCGGACGCGGTAGCCCACCGCCGAGGGGTCCAAGCTCTCCAGCCCCACCCGCCGGGCCAGGGAGAGGCAGGCGATGCGGCGGGGCTGGGTACAGGCCAGCCGCTCGCCCGCCTGCGCCCAGTCCTCCAGCAGGTACTGCGGCACCTGGGTGGACTTGCCGCAGCCCGTGTCGCCCGCTACCACCACCACCGGGCTGCCCCGCACCAGCTCCAGCAGCCGTGCCCGGTAGCCGGCCACGGGCAGCGCCCGCCGGGACTGCAGCAGCTGGGCCAGGCGCCCGAACGCCTGCTTCTGCCGGAACTCGGCGTAGTGCCGCAGCACCTGGCGGAAGGCGGCCCTCTCCCCCCGCGGAATCTCCCCCTCCCCCAGCTCGGCCCTGTCCCCTCCTCTCCTCCTCCTCCTCCTCCTCTCCCCCCCCACCCCGCAGGCCGCCGGCTCCACGTCCCCTGTCACCACCGACAGGTTAATCCGGTAACTGGCGTCGTATTCCATCGGCACGTCCAGAACCAACCCTTTTTCCTTACCCCTCCTTCCCCCCTTCCTCTCTCCTTCTCTCGTTCCCTCCTTCCTCTCTCCTTCTCTCCTCCCCTCCCTCTCTCCTTCTCTCCTTCCCCCCTTCCTCTCTCCTTCTCTCGTTCCCTCCTTCCTCTCTCCTTCTCTCCTCCCCTCCCTCTCTCCTTCTCCTCCTCCCCTCCCTCTCTCCTTCTCTCCTCCCCTCCCTCTCTCCTTCTCTTCTCACCTCCTTCCTCTCTCCTTCTCTTCCTCCCCCTCCATCTCTCCTTCTCTCGTCCCCTCCTTCCTCTCTCCTCGCCTCTCCCTCTCTCCTTCTCTTGTTTCCTCCTTCCTCTCTCCTCCCCTCTCTCCTTCTCTCCTCCCCTCCCTCTCTCCTCCCCTCTCTCCTTCTCTCCTCCCCTCCCTCTCTCCTTTTCTCGTTCCCTCCTTCCTCTCTCCTCTTCTCACCTCCTTCCTCTCTCCTTCTCTCCTCCCCTCCATCTCTCCTTCTCTCCTCCCCTCCATCTCTCCTTCTCTCCTCCCCTCCATCTCTCCTTCTCTCCTCCCCTCCATCTCTCCTTCTCCTCCTCCCCCCTCCTTCCTCTCTCCTTCTCTCCTCCCCTCCTTCCTCTCTCCTTCTTCCCTTCTCTCTCCACCCCTCCTCTCCTTCCTCTCTCCTCCCCTCCTCTCCTTCCTCTCTCCTCCCCTCCTCTCCTTCCTCCCTTCTCGCCTCTCCCCTTCTCTCGCTCCGTCCTTCCCCTCTCCTTCCCTCCATCCCTCCGCCTTCACTTCTTTTCTCACTCCTCCTCTCCCCTGCCTGTCGCTCTGCCCCCCTTCCTCTCCCTCTGCCTCTCCTGAAAGCGCTGGTAGCGCTCCAGGAAGCTCCAGAACTCCCGGCATTCTTCACTCCCCACCCGGATGAAACCCGTCCCTCGGAAGAAGAGCTCTTCCAGCCGTGCCCGGGTCTCAGGGTGGCTCCAGTTGTAGCTTCCCACCTCCTATAGTGGACATTGTGATCTCCACCCTGACTGGGGGAATCTCACTCTCTCTCTATAGCCTAACTCTCCGTGTCCAATACTTAAGACGTCACACTGCCTGTTGGAGGGTCTCCCCCCTCTCTGCTGTGTTCACCGGTACCTCTCTGTGATTCTAGCTTTCTGTCAATATCCTAAACTCTCTCTCAGCCTCTCTGTGACTCTACACTTAATTCCTAACCACCACTCCTTTCTCCGTCCCCTTTCACTCTCTCTTTCTCTCAGTATCTCAGTCTCTGTCCTCTATCATTCCGCTTCCAGTTTGGGAAGTCTCTCACGCCACTCCCCAATAATCTGTCTCTTCTCTTCCTCTATCTCTGTGCCCTGGTCTCTCTCTCTTTCTCTATCTACCTCTGTGTCCCAGTCCCTTTCTCTTTTTCTCTCCTTCTATCCCTGCATCCAGTCTCTCTATCCCTTTTTCACTCTCTGCCACAGTCTCCCTATCCTTTCTTTCTCTCTCTCTCCCCGCTTTTCTCCCTCTCTCTCTCTCGTCAGTTTCTCTATCCCTTTTTTTCTCTATCCCTCTTTTCTCTCTCTCTAGTCAGTTTCTCTATCCCTTTCTTTATCCCTCTATCCCTCTTTTCTCTCTCTCCTTTCCCCTCTTCCCTTTCCTCTTTCCTCTCTCTACTGCCCAACTCTCTCTATCCTTTCCTTCTCTCTCTCTCTCCTTCCTATCTCTCTTTACTTTCCTTCTCTCTCCTCTTCCCTCTCTCCATCTTTTTCTCTCTCTCTAGCCTTTCCTTTCTTTCTCTCTTTTCTTTATTCCACCTCTCTCTCCTTTGCCCTCTTTCACTCTCTCCTTCTTTCCTTTCACTCTCTCCCTCGTTCCTTTCACTCTCTCCCTCTTTTCACTCTTTCACTCTCTCCCTTTTCCTTCACTCTCTCCCTTTTCTTTCACTCTTCCTCCTCTTTTCTTTCACTCTCTCCCTCTTTTCTTTCACTCTCTCCCTCTTTTCCCTCACTCTCTCCCTCTTTTCCCTCACTCTCTCCCTCTTTTCCCTCACTCTCTCCCTCTCTCTCTCTTCCTTTTCCCTCTTTTTCTCTCTCTTTCTCTCTACAGTCTTTACTTTCTTTCTCTCATTTCTTTACTCCATCTCTCTCCCCTTTTCTCCCTCTCCCTCTTCTCCTGCTTCCATTTGCGTCGCGCAGTGATGACGTCGCGGACCGACGGGGCGACCATCGGGGAAAAAAACACCCTCCCCCCCCCACCCCCACCCCCCACCCCCACCCCGGCCGGCGAGAACCACTGAAACAAATGGTGCGCAGGCGCGCAGGGCCGGGCGCCACCTGGGGGCCACTGAGGCCTTGGCGTGCCCGCCCCGCACCATAACCAAACACAACACAAGCAAGCCACCCCCCGTCCCCCACCTCCCCCCACCCCACAACACCACCACAACTGTTATTCGACCAAATTATACCTGCAAACGTGTTTCAGTTCCCATTTTTCCATTTATATTCTTTAAAAACCATTTCGTTTCCCCTAAAAATGCAGATTGAGTCATGGGCTCAATGGTCCAATTGGCTATTGTCACACAAATCCAATTTTATCATCACACATGATAAAGTCGGCATCTCGTTCTCCCGCTCTGACTTCAGACCCTCATTCCGCCGTTAACGCGTTCCGCGATTTTCGCTTTCAGGCAAGCGCCGGCCTCCATTCTGCCATTGACCCCCCTCCCTGGACCAACGCTTTGACTCTTGGTGACCGCCATCCCCACCCCCCCCAGCTGCCTGGCGTTGCCGTGAGATCTTCGTCAGTCAATGCCCCCCCCCCCCTTCCCACCCCCCCCCTCGCCCTCTAAACCCCATTCCCGACCTCCCCTTTTACGCTCCACCTGCCTCACCGCACCACACCCCCCCCCACCACCCCCTCCCTCCCACCACCACCCCCACTTCCTCCACAGCTTAAAACCCGTCACCTGCCTTGGGTTCCAAAGTTGGACTCAAAGCTTTAACTCTCCCGCCAACGCTGCCAGACCCGCTGATATCTGACAGCACTTTTTCTGGTTTTAAATCATACGGACGTCGATTCGGCAGAGGTGTCACAAGAGGCAAATCGCATTTGACCAATCTATTAAGACTTCTACTTCCCGTGTGTGCACGCGAGGCTAGAAAAGGGTGATCCAGTAGATGTCCGCTATCTAGACTGTCGACAAGCGCCTCCATAAGGTGCCACATTAAACGTAGCTGCACCCAAACAAGGGCCCAGGGGAGCCATGGATAATATGTTAGCAATGGGTCGTCGATTGGTTACACTAGGCTTGCTTGTTCAATCTTTTTGCAATGGGCCCATATTCCAACCCCTTTCTCACTCGGAAGCCAAGGCGCAGACTTCAGGGGGGGAAGAGGTTCGGCACAACCTTCAACGTGAATTTCAAAACAAAAGGTTGAGTGTGAAGAAAGAAACAGCATGCCAAGAGTAAAGTAAAGCTCACCGCCACCTTCTCAAGGGCAATTTCAGATGGGCAATAAACCCTGGCGAATGGCGAGTGAATTAAAAAAAACGATCAAAGCAACTAATCGATCATTAAGAAAAGTGAGTAATTAATAAAGATATCGTTAGATTGTGAGTCGGAACGTGTGTGCCCGACTCACTCCCAGTCACAGGGCGAGCACTCACTCACCCTCACCCACATGTAGAAGCGAGGGTGAGTGAATCCTGAGACTGGGAGTGAGCCAGACAGTCACACACTCTCTCACACACACACTCTCTCACACTCTCTCGCTCTCACACTCTCGTTCTCTATCTCACGCTCTCTCACCACGCTCTCTCACACACACTCTCTCACACACACACTCTCTCGCTCTCACACTCTCGTTCTCTATCTCACGCTCTCTCACGCTCTCTCACACACACACACTCTCTCACACACACACTCTCTCACACACTCCTCTCGCTCTCACACTCTTGTTCTCTATCTCACGCTCTCTCACGCTCTCTCACACACACTCTCTCACACACACCACACTCTCTCGCTCTCACACTCTCGTTCTCTATCTCACGCTCTCTCACGCTCTCTCACACACACACACTCTCTCACACACACTCTCTCTCACACTCTCTCGCTCTCACACTCTCGTTCTCTATCTCACGCTCTCTCACGCTCTCTCACACACACACACTCTCTCACACACACACTCTCTCACACTCTCTCGCTCTCACACTCTTGTTCTCTATCTCACGCTCTCTCACGCTCTCCTCACACACACTCTCTCACACACACACTCTCTCGCTCTCACACTCTCGTTCTCTATCTCACGCTATCTCACGCTCTCTCACACACACACACTCTCTCACACACACTCTCTCTCACACTCTCTCGCTCTCACACTTTCGTTCTCTATCTCACGCTCTCTCACGCTCTCTCACACACACAATCTCTCACACACACACTCTCTCACACTCTCTTGCTCTCACACTCTCGTTCTCTATCTCACGCTCTCTCACGCTCTCATCACACACACACACTCTCTCACACACACTCTCTCACACTCTCTCGCTCTCACACTCTCGTTCTCTATCTCACGCTCTCTCACGCTCTCTCACACACACACGCTCTCTCACACACACTCTCACACTCTCGCCTCTCACACTCGTTCTCTATCTCACGCTCTCTCACACTCTTACACACACACACACTCGCTCACACTCTCTCGCTCTCACACTCTCGTTCTCTATCTCACGCTCTCTCACGCTCTCTCACACACACACTCTCTCACACACACACTCTCACACTCTCTCGCTCTCACACTCTCGTTCTCTATCTCACGCTCTCTCACGCTCTCTCACACACACACACACTCTCACACACACTCTCACACTCTCGCCTCTCACACTCGTTCTCTATCTCACGCTCTCTCACACTCTTACACACACACACACTCGCTCACCACACACTTTCTCTCACTCACACACACACACACACACACACACACGCTTGCTCTCTGACACACACATACTTGCACGCACCGCGCAATCTCATTCTCACACTCTCTTTCTCACACGCGCACACTCTCTCTCTATCTCACACACTCTCACATTCTCTCACACTCTAACAATCTCTTTCACAATCTCACACACTCACACTGTCTCTCTCACAAACACACACGCACTCTCTCACTCACTCTCTCTCACACACACCACGCTCACTCTCCCTCATACCCACTCCCTCTCCCACTCACACTCTCTCTCCTCACACACACTCACTCTCTCTCACACCCACTCTCTCTCTCTCACTCACACTCTCACACACACATTCACTCTCTCTCACATCACTCTCTCTCTCTCTCACTCATACTCTCTCTCACACACACACACACTCACTCTCTCTCACACCCACTCTCTCTCTCACTCACACTCTCTCCCACACACATGCTCACTCTCTCTCACACTCACTCTCTCTATCTCTCACACTCACACTCTCCCTCTCACACACACACACTCTCTCCCCCTCTCTCACTCACTCTGTCTCTCTTAAAGAGACAAACACAGCTAAAACTCCACAGGCGAACATCACAACTGTGGGCAATGCCACTGTGAGTAAGCAAATAAATAAAAAATTCCTTCATTCTGGGACAATATTAAATAAACTCGCAATTTATTAAAAATACAGCCTTAAATATTAATAAAAATAATAGGATACAACGTTTGGAGTAATAAATAGACAAGGTATCGACCACAACAAAATTAAATACAAGATAAAAATATATTAAAAATTAATTAATAAATATGTTCCATTAAATAAATTAAATAGGGATCAAAATTGTGGATTCCAACAGTGTGGAATAAAAACAGAAAATGCTGGAAATACTCAGCAGGTTAGACAGGATCTGTGGAGAGAGAAACAGAGCTGGTGTCTCTGAGGATAAGTCCCAGATCGTGGTCTCCTTATTAAGGAAGGATGTCAGTGCGTTGGAAGACGTTCAGAGAAGGTTGACCAGACTAACACCAGGAATGGGCGGGTTGTCTTATGAGGGAAGGTCGGACAGGTTAGCCTTGTATCCGCTGGAGTTTAGAAGAGTGAGAGGCGGCTTGATTGAAACCTTGCAGATCCTGAGAGGGTCTTGGACAGGGTGGATGTGGGGAGGACGTTTCCTCTTGTGGGAGAATCTAGAATGAGGGGTGGGTCACTGTTTAAACATAAGGGGTCACCCATTGAAGAGGGAGACGAGGAGAAATTATTTCTCTCCGAGGGTCGAGAGTCTGGGGAGCTCTCTACCTCAAGAGGTGGTGGGAGCAGAGCCTCTGAGTATTTTTAAGGCCGAGGTGGATGGATTCTTGATTAAAAAGCGGGTTGGGGGGGGAAAGGTTATGGGGGATAAAAGGTAATCGGGGGTGGGCGGGAATGTGGGGTTGAGGTGACAATCGGATCGGTCACGATCTTATTGAATGGGGGTAGCAGGCTCGAGGGGCCGAGTGGCCTCTTCCTGCTCCTAACTTGTACATTCGTATGGTCAGAAGTGGGAAAGGCCACATCCCTCCCCCCACCGTGCCCCCTCCCCAACGCTGGCGGACTTGCCGTGGGTGACCAGTGTTTCCGGCCCGCGTTGGGTCTCCGGCAATTGCGGTATGCCGCTTTGGCGCTGAGGGGAGGTCCTCCGCGGGGAGGTTGGCAGCGAAGGGTGAGGAGGGAGCGGGGAAGGGTCGCGGGGAGACGGGGAGGAGGCTGCTCGGCCCGTCGCATTCATGCTGGCTGCCTTTGCAGGCGCAGCGCGACCAGTCCCGCCGAACCTCCCCCGCCCCTTCAACCGCACCCCCGCCCCGATCCCTGACCAGCCCCGCCTTTTCCCGATCGCGATGAGGGTCCGTGAGGACGGGCGGAGGTTCTGGGAGGTGGGTGACGATCCTGCTGTCTGCGGCGGTGGGAGCGATGGCGATGGCGTTAACACGATGGACCCTGAGCCACGCAGGTCAGGTGCTCGTTCAGGAGCCGCGCCAGGTCGTCGACCACTCGATCCACCGAGCTGTCCGGATTCTCCTGCAAGGAGGAGGGGAGGAGGTGAGGGGGGGCGGGGGGGGAGAGACAGGAAGAAGGGGGGGTACAGGTTACTGAATCGCTCGCTCCGCCAGCCCTGCGCTCGAGCGACGGGCACCTCCCCTCCCCCGCCTGCTCCGAGCCTGGAGGGAATGAGGGACAACGGCGGCAAATCCCTGGTCAAATTCCCGACACGCGCCCTGAATCCGAAATCCCCCCCGATTGTGGGGAGCGGGAAGGAATATCCGGCAGCACGTGAGAGTGTCGCAGCTCTGATGGCCTGGGCTGGGCCATACCATCCTGTACTGTGCTGTTCCTGTGGTTCAGTGGGCCTCTCTCTCTCTCCCACACTCTCTCTCTCCCCCCACTCTCTCTGTCTCTCTCTCTCCCCCTCGCTCTCTCTCTCTCTCTCCCCCCTCGCTCTCTCTCTCCCCCACTCTCTCTGTCTCTCTCTCTCCCCCTCGCTCTCTCTCTCTCTCTCCCCCCTCGCTCTCTCTCTCCCACATTCTCTCTCTCTCCCCTCTCTCTCTGTCTCTCTCTCTCCCCCTCTCTGTCTCTCTCTCTCCCCCTCGCTCTCTCTCTCTCTCCCCCTCGCTCTCTCTCTCCCCCACACTCTCTCTCTCCCCCACACTCTCTCTCTCTCCCTCTCTCTCTCTCTCTCCCTCTCTCTCATTCTCCCTC
>JANJGN010005128.1:0-26377 GCA_026770705.1 Isurus oxyrinchus
TGTGGAAATCTGTTTGCCTCTGTTTGCCTCTGTTTTGCTCTGTTTAACTCTGTTTGCCTCTGCTTAAGTCTGTTTGACTCTGTTTAAGTCTGTTTGCCTCTGTTTAAGTCTGCTTAACTGTGTTTGCCTCTGTTTAACTCTCTTTGCATCTGTTTAAGTCTGTTTCACTCTGTTTGCCTCTGTTTAAGTCTTATTGCCTCTGTTTAAGTCTGTTTGTATCTGTTTAAGTCTGTTTGCCTCTGTTTAAGTCTGTTTGCCTCTGTTTAAGTCTGTTTGCCTCTGTTTAAGTCTGTTTGCCTCTGTTCAAGTCTGTTTGCCTCTTTTCAAGTCTGTTTGCCTCTGTTTAAGTCTGTTTACGTCTGTTTGCCTCTGTTTAAGTCTGTTTGAGTCTGGTCTAAGTCTGTTTAAGTCTGTTTGCCTCTGTTTGCCTCTGTTTCGCTCTGTTTTAACTCTGTTTGCCTCTGTTTAAGTCTGTTTGACTCTGTTTGCCTCTGTTTAACTGTGTTTGCCTCTGTTTAACTCTGTGTGCCTCTGTTTAAGTCTGTTTAACTCTGTTTGCCTCTGTTTCAGTCTTTTTAAATCTGTTTGCCTCTGTTTCAGTCTGTTTAACTCTGTTTGCCTCTGTTTTAACTCTGTTTGCCTCTGTTTAAGTCTGTTTAACTCTGTTTGCGTCTGTTTGCCTCTGTTTAAGTCTGTTTGCCTCTGTTTAAGTCTGTTTGCCTCTGTTGAAGTCTGTTTGCGTCTGTTTCAGTCCGTTTGCCTCTGTTTAAGTCTGTTTGCCTCTGTTTAAGTCTGTTTGCCTCTGTTTAAGTCTGTTTGCCTCTGTTTAAGTCTGCTTGCCTCTGTTTAAGTCTGCTTTCCTCTGTTTAAGTCTGTTTGTCTCTGTTTAAGTCTGTTTGCCTCTGTTTAAGACTGTTTGCCTCTGTTTAAGTCTGTTTGACTCTGTTTAAGTCTGTTTTACTCTATTTGCCTCTGTTTAAGTCTGTTTAACTCTGTTTGCGTCTGCTTGCGTCTGTTTAAGTCTGTTTTACTCTGTTTGCCTCTGTTTAAGTCTGCTTGCCTCTGTTTAAGTCTGTTTGCCCTCTGTTGAAGTCTGCTTGCCTCTGATTAAGTCTGTTTGCCTCTGTTTAAGTCTGTTTGCCTATGTTTAAGTCTGTTTGCCTCTGTTTAAGTCTGTTTAATTCAGTTCACGTCTGTTTGCCTCTGTTTAAGTCTGTTTAAGTCTGTTTAAGTCTGTTTGCCTCTGTTTGCCTCTGTTTAACTCTTTTGCCTCTGTTTAGGTCTGTTTGCCTCTGTTCGCCTCTGTTTAACTCTTTTTGCCTCTGTTTAGGTCTGTTTGCCTCTGTTTTAACTCTTCTTAACTCTCTTTGCCTTTGTTTAAGTCTGTTTAACTCTGTTTGCCTCTGTTTAACTGTGTTTGCCTCTGTTTAACTCTGTTTGCCTCTGTTTAAGTCTGTTTAACTCTGTTTGCCTTTGTTTAAGTCTGTTTAAATCTGATTGCCTCTGTTTCAGTCTGTTTAACTCTGTTTGCCTCTGTTTAAGTCTGTTTAAATCTGTTTGCGTCTGTTTGCCTCTGTTTAGGTCTGTTTGCCTCTGTTTAAGTCTGTTTGTATCTGTTTAAGGCTGTTTGCCTCTGTTTAAGTCTGTTTGCCTCTGTTTAAGTCTGTTTGCCTCTGTTTAAGTCTGTTTGCCTCTGTTCAAGTCTGTTTGCCTCTTTTCAAGTCTGTTTGCCTCTGTTTAAGTCTGTTTTACGTCTGTTTGCCTCTGTTTAAGTCTGTTTAAGTCTGTCTAAGTCTGTTTAAGTCTGTTTGCCTCTGTTTGCCTCTTTTTCGCTCTGTTTAACTCTGTTTGCCTCTGTTTAAGTCTGTTTGACTCTGTTTGCCTCTGTTTAACTCTGTTTGCCTCTGTTGAAGTCTGTTTGCGTCTGTTTCAGTCAGTTTGCCTCTGTTTAAGTCTGTGTGCCTCTGGTTTAAGTCTGTTTGACTCTGTTTAAGTCTTTTTGCCTCTGTTTAAGTCTGCCTGCTTCTGTTTCAGTCTGTGTGGCTCAGTCTAAGTCTGTTTGCCTCCGTTTAAGTTTGTTTGCCTCAGTTCAATTCTGTTTGCCTCTGTTTAAGTCTGTTTCACTCTGTTTAAGTCTGTTTGCCTCTGTTTAAGTCTGTTTTGCCTCTGTTTAAGTCTGTTTGCCTCTGATTAAGTCAGTTTAACTCTTTTTGCCTCTGTTTAAGTCGTATTGCCTCTGTTTCAGTCTGTTTGCATCTGTTTAAGGCTGTTTGCCTCTGTTTAAGTCTGATTGCCTCTGTTTAAGTCTGTTTGCCTCTGTTCATGTCTGTTTGCCTCTTTCAAGTCTGTTTGCCTCTGTTTAAGTCTGCTTGCCTCTGTTTAAGTCTGCTTTCCTCTGTTTAAGTCTGTTTGTCTCTGTTTAAGTCTGTTTGCCTCTGTTTAAGACTGTTTGCCTCTGTTTAAGTCTGTGTGACTCTGTTTAAGTCTGTTTTACTCTATTTGCCTCTGTTTAAGTCTGTTTAACTCTGTTTGCGTCTGCTTGCCTCTGTTTAAGTCTGTTTTACTCTGTTTGCCTCTGTTTAAGTCTGTTTGCCTCTGTTTAAGGCTGTTTGCCTCTGTTGAAGTCTGCTTGCCTCTGATTAAGTCTGTTTGCCTCTGTTTAAGTCTGTTTGCCTCTGTTTAAGTCTGTTTGCCTCTGTTTAAGTCTGTTTAATTCAGTTCAAGTCTGTTTGCCTCTGTTTAAGTCTGTTTAAGTCTGTTTGCCTCTGTTTGCCTCTGTTTAACTCTTTTTGCCTCTGTTTAGGTCTGTTTGCCTCTGTTTGCCTCTGTTTAACTCTTTTTGCCTCTGTTTAGGTCTGTTTGCCTCTGTTTAACTCTTCTTAACTCTCTTTGCCTTTGTTTAAGTCTGTTTAACTCTGTTTGCCTCTGTTTAACTGTGTTTGCCCTCTGTTTAAACTCTGTTTGCCTCTGTTTAAGTCTGTTTTAACTCTGTTTGCCTTTGTTTAAGTCTGTTTAAATCTGATTGCCTCTGTTTCAGTCTGTTTAACTCTGTTTGCCTCTGTTTAAGTCTGTTTAACTCTGTTTGCGTCTGTTTGCCTCTGTTTAGGTCTGTTTGCCTCTGTTTAAGTCTGTTTACGTCTGCTTGCCTCTGTTTAAGTCTGTTTAAGTCTGTCTAAGTCTGTTTAAGTCTGTTTGCCTCTGTTTGCCTCTGTTTCGCTCTGTTTAACTCTGTTTGCCTCTGTTTAAGTCTGTTTGACTCTGTTTGCCTCTGTTTAACTGTGTTTGCCTCTGTTTAACTCTGTGTGCCTCTGTTTAAGTTTGTTTAACTCTGTTTGCCTCTGTTTCAGTCTTTGTAAATCTGTTTGCCTCTGTTTCAGTCTGTTTTAACTCTGTTTGCCTCTGTTTAACTCTGTTTGCCTCTGTTTAAGTATGTTTAACTCTGTTTGCGTCTGTTTGCCTCTGTTTAAGTCTGTTTGCCTCTGTTTAAGTCTGTTTGCCTCTGTTGAAGTCTGTTTGCGTCTGTTTCAGTCAGTTTGCCTCTGTTTGAGTCTGTTTGCCTCTGTTTAAGTCTGCTTGCCTCTGTTTAAGTCTGCTTTCCTCTGTTTAAGTCTGTTTGTCTCTGTTTAAGTCTGTTTTGCCTCTGTTTAAGACTGTTTGCCTCTGTTTAAGTCTGTTTGCCTCTGTTTAAGTCTGTTTAACTCTGTTTGCGTCTGCTTGCCTCTGTTTAAGTCTGTTTGCCTCTGTTTAAGTCTGTTCGCCTCTGTTTAAGTCTGTTTAATTCAGTTCAAGTCTGTTTGCCACTGTTTAAGTCTGTTTAAGTCTGTTTAAGTCCGTTTGCCTCTGTTTGCCTCTGTTTAAGTCTCTTTTAAGTCTGTTTAAGTCTGTTTGCCTCTGTTTAACTCTTGTTGCCTCTGTTTAGGTCTGTTTGCCTCTGTTTGCCTCTGTTTAACTCTTTTTGCCTCTGTTTAGGTCTGTTTGCCTCTGTTTAACTCTTCTTAACTCTCTTTGCCTTTGTTTAAGTCTGTTTAACTCTGTTTGCCTCTGTTTAACTCTGTTTGCCTCTGTTTAAGTCTGTTTAACTCTGTTTGCCTCTGTTTAAGTCTGTTTAAATCTGATTGCCTCTGTTTCAGTCTGTTTAACTCTGTTTGCCTCTGTTTAAGTCTGTTTAACTCTGTTTGCGTCTGTTTGCCTCTGTTTAGGTCTGTTTGCCTCTGTTTAAGTCTGTTTGCCTCTGTTTAAGTCTGTTCGCCTCTGTCTAAGTCTGTTTAAGTCAGTTTAAGTCTGTTTGCCTCTGTTTGCCTGTGTTTAACTCTTTTTGCTTCTGTTTAAGTCTGTTTGCCTCTGTTTAACTCTGTTTAACTCTCTTTGCCTCTGTTTAAGTCTGTTTAACTCTGTTTGCCACTGTTTAAGTCTGTTTAACTGTGTTTGCCTCTGTTTAACTCTGTTTGCCTCTGTTTAAGTTTGTTTATCTCTGTTTGCCTCTGTTTACGTCTGTTTAAATCTGTTTGCCTCTGTTTCAGTCTGTTTAACTCTGTTTACCTCTGTTTTACTCTGTTTGCCTCTGTTTAAGTCTGTTTAACTCTGTTTGCCCCTGTTTAAGTCTGTTTGCCTCTGATTAAGTCTGTTTGCCTCTGATTAAGTCTGTTTGCCTCTGTTTAAGTCTGTTTGCCCTCTGTTTAAGTCTGTTTGCCTCTCTTTAAGTCTGTTTGCCTCTGTTTAAGTCTGTTGCCGCTGTTTAAGTCTGTTTGCCTCTGGTTTGTCTGTTTAAGTCAGTTTAAGTCTGTTTGCCTCTGTTTAAGTCTGTTGAAGTCTGTTTAAGTCTGTTTGCCTCTGTTTGACTCTGTGTAACTCTTTTTGCCTCTGCTTAGGTGTGTTTGCCTCTGTTTAACTCTGTTTAACTCTCTTTGCCTCTGTTTAAGTCTGTTTAACTCTGTTTGTCTCTGTTTAAGTCTGTTTAAATCTGTTTGCCTCTGTTTCAGTCTGTTTTAGTCTGTTTGCCTCTGTTTAACTCTGTTTGCCTCTGTTGAAGTCTGTTTGCGTCTGTTTTCAGTCAGTTTGCCTCTGTTTAAGTCTGTTTGCCCTCTGTTTAAGTCTGTTTGACTCTGTTTAAGTCTTTTTGCCTCTGTTTAAGTCTGCCTGCTTCTGTTTCAGTCTGTTTGGCTCAGTCTAAGTCTGTTTGCCTCCGTTTAAGTCTGTTTGCCTCAGTTTAATTCTGTTTGCCTCTGTTTAAGTCTGTTTCACTCTGTTTAAGTCTGTTTGCCTCTGTTTAAGTCTGTTTGCCTCTGTTTAAGTCTGTTTGCCTGTGATTAAGTCAGTTTTAACTCTTTTTGCCTCTGTCTAAGTCGTATTGCCTCTGTTTCAGTCCTGTTTGCATCTGTTTAAGGCTGTTTGCCTCTGTTTAAGTCTGATTGCCTCTGTTTAAGTCTGTTTGCCTCTGTTCATGTCTGTTTGCCTCTTTTCAAGTCTGTTTGCCTCTGTTTAAGTCTGTTTAAGTCTGTTTGCCTCTGTTTAAGTCTGTTTAAGTCTGTTTTAAGTCTGTGGAAATCTGTTTGCCTCTGTTTGCCTCTGTTTTGCTCTGTTTAACTCTGTTTGCCTCTGCTTAAGTCTGTTTGACTCTGTTTAAGTCTGTTTGCCTCTGTTTAAGTCTGCTTAACTGTGTTTGCCCTCTGTTTTAACTCTCTTTGCATCTGTTTAAGTCTGTTTCACTCTGTTTGCCTCTGTTTAAGTCTTATTGCCTCTGTTTAAGTCTGTTTGTATCTGTTTAAGTCTGTTTGCCTCTGTTTAAGTCTGTTTGCCTCTGTTTAAGTCTGTTTGCCTCTGTTTTAAGTCTGTTTGCCTCTGTTCAAGTCTGTTTGCCTCTTTTCAAGTCTGTTTGCCTCTGTTTAAGTCTGTTTACGTCTGTTTGCCTCTGTTTAAGTCTGTTTAAGTCTGTCTAAGTCTGTTTAAGTCTGTTTGCCTCTGTTTGCCTCTGTTTCGCTCTGTTTAACTCTGTTTGCCTCTGTTTAAGTCTGTTTGACTCTGTTTGCCTCTGTTTAACTGTGTTTGCCTCTGTTTAACTCTGTGTGCCCTCTGTTTAAGTCTGTTTAACTCTGTTTGCCTCTGTTTCAGTCTTTTTAAATCTGTTTTGCCTCTGTTTCAGTCTGTTTAACTCTGTTTGCCTCTGTTTAACTCTGTTTGCCCTCTGTTTAAGTCTGTTTAACTCTGTTTGCGTCTGTTTGCCTCTGTTTAAGTCTGTTTGCCTCTGTTTAAGTCTGTTTGCCTCTGTTGAAGTCTGTTTGCGTCTGTTTCAGTCAGTTTGCCTCTGTTTAAGTCTGTTTGCCTCTGTTTAAGTCTGTTTGCCTCTGTTTAAGTCTGTTTGCCTCTGTTTAAGTCTGCTTGCCTCTGTTTAAGTCTGCTTTCCTCTGTTTAAGTCTGTTTGTTCTCTGTTTAAGTCTGTTTGCCTCTGTTTAAGACTGTTTGCCTCTGTTTAAGTCTGTTTGACTCTGTTTAAGTCTGTTTTACTCTATTTGCCTCTGTTTAAGTCTGTTTAACTCTGTTTGCGTCTGCTTGCGTCTGTTTAAGTCTGTTTTACTCTGTTTGCCTCTGTTTAAGTCTGCTTGCCTCTGTTTAAGTCTGTTTGCCTCTGTTGAAGTCTGCTTGCCTCTGATTAAGTCTGTTTGCCTCTGTTTAAGTCTGTTTGCCTATGTTTAAGTCTGTTTGCCTCTGTTTAAGTCTGTTTAATTCAGTTCAAGTCTGTTTGCCTCTGTTTAAGTCTGTTTAAGTCTGTTTAAGTCTGTTTGCCTCTGTTTGCCTCTGTTTAACTCTTTTTGCCTCTGTTTAGGTCTGTTTGCCTCTGTTCGCCTCTGTTTAACTCTTTTTGCCTCTGTTTAGGTCTGTTTGCCTCTGTTTAACTCTTCTTAACTCTCTTTGCCTTTGTTTAAGTCTGTTTAACTCTGTTTGCCTCTGTTTAACTGTGTTTGCCTCTGTTTAACTCTGTTTGCCTCTGTTTAAGTCTGTTTAACTCTGTTTGCCTTTGTTTAAGTCTGTTTAAATCTGATTGCCTCTGTTTCAGTCTGTTTAACTCTGTTTGCCTCTGTTTAAGTCTGTTTAAATCTGTTTGCGTCTGTTTGCCTCTGTTTAGGTCTGTTTGCCTCTGTTTAAGTCTGTTTGTATCTGTTTAAGGCTGTTTGCCTCTGTTTAAGTCTGTTTGCCTCTGTTTAAGTCTGTTTGCCTCTGTTTAAGTCTGTTTGCCTCTGTTCAAGTCTGTTTGCCTCTTTTCAAGTCTGTTTGCCTCTGTTTAAGTCTGTTTACGTCTGTTTGCCTCTGTTTAAGTCTGTTTAAGTCTGTCTAAGTCTGTTTAAGTCTGTTTGCCTCTGTTTGCCTCTTTTTCGCTCTGTTTAACTCTGTTTGCCTCTGTTTAAGTCTGTTTGACTCTGTTTGCCTCTGTTTAACTGTGTTTGCCTCTGTTCAACTCTGTGTGCCTCTGTTTAAGTCTGTTTAACTCTGTTTGCCTCTGTTTCAGTCTTTTTAAATCTGTTTGCCTCTGTTTCAGTCTGTTTAACTCTGTTTGCCTCTGTTTAACTCTGTTTGCCTCTGTTTAAGTCTGTTTAACTCTGTTTGCGTCTGTTTGCCTCTGTTTAAGTCTGTTTGCCTCTGTTTAAGTCTGTTTGCCTCTGTTGAAGTCTGTTTGCTTCTGTTTCAGTCAGTTTGCCTCTGTTTAAGTCTGTTTGCCTCTGTTTAAGTCTGTTTGCCTCTGTTTAAGTCTGTTTGCCTCTGTTTAAGTCTGCTTGCCTCTGTTTAAGTCTGCTTTCCTCTGTTTAAGTCTGTTTGTCTCTGTTTAAGTCTGTTTGTTTCTGTTTAAGACTGTTTGCCTCTGTTTAAGTCTGTTTGACTCTGTTTAAGTCTGTTTTACTCTGTTTGCCTCTGTTTAAGTCAGTTTAACTCTGTTTGCCTCTGTTTAACTGTGTTTGCCTCTGTTTAACTCTGTTTGCCTCTGTTTAAGTCTGTTTAACTCTGTTTGCCTTTGTTTAAGTCTGTTTAAATCTGATTGCCTCTGTTTCAGTCTGTTTAACTCTGTTTGCCTCTGTTTAAGTCTGTTTAACTCTGTTTGCGTCTGTTTGCCTCTGTTTAGGTCTGTTTGCCTCTGTTTAAGTCTGTTTACGTCTGCTTGCCTCTGTTTAATTCTGTTTAAGTCTGTCTAAGTCTGTTTAAGTCTGTTTGCCTCTGTTTGCCTCTGTTTCGCTCTGTTTAACTCTGTTTGCCTCTGTTTAAGTCTGTTTGACTCTGTTTGCCTCTGTTTAACTGTGTTTGCCTCTGTTTAACTCTGGGTGCCTCTGTTTAAGTCTGTTTAACTGTGTTTGCCTCTGTTTCAGTCTTTGTAAATCTGTTTGCCCTCTGTTTCAGTCTGTTTAACTCTGTTTGCCTCTGTTTAACTCTGTTTGCCTCTGTTTAAGTCTGTTTAACTCTGTTTGCGTCTGTTTGCCTCTGTTTAAGTCTGTTTGCCTCTGTTGAAGTCTGTTTGCGTCTGTTTCAGTCAGTTTGCCTCTGTTTAAGTCTGTTTGCCTCTGTTTAATCTGTTTGCCTCTGTTTAAGTCTGTTTGCCTCTGTTTAAGTCTGCTTGCCTCTGTTTAAGTCTGCTTTCCTCTGTTTAAGTCTGTTTGTCTCTGTTTAAGTCTGTTTGCCTCTGTTTAAGACTGTTTGCCTCTGTTTAAGTCTGTTTGCCTCTGTTTAAGTCTGTTTAACTCTGTTTGCGTCTGCTTGCCTCTGTTTAAGTCTGTTTGCCTCTGTTTAAGTCTGTTTGCCTCTGTTGAAGTCTGCTTGCCTCTGATTAAGTCTGTTTGCCTCTGTTTAAGTCTGTTTGCCTCTGTTTAAGTCTGTTCGCCTCTGTTTAAGTCTGTTTAATTCAGTTCAAGTCTGTTTGCCACTGTTTAAGTCTGTTTAAGTCTGTTTAAGTCCGTTTGCCTCTGTTTGCCTCTGTTTAAGTCTGTTTAAGTCTGTTTGCCTCTGTTTAACTCTTTTTGCCTCTGTTTAGGTCTGTTTGCCTCTGTTTAACTCTTCTTAACTCTCTTTGCCTTTGTTTAAGTCTGTTTAACTCTGTTTGCCTCTGTTTAACTGTGTTTGCCTCTGTTTAACTCTGTTTGCCTCTGTTTAAGTCTGTTTAACTCTGTTTGCCTCTGTTTAAGTCTGTTTAAATCTGATTGCCTCTGTTTCAGTCTGTTTAACTCTGTTTGCCTCTGTTTAACTCTGTTTAACTCTGTTTGCGTCTGTTTGCCTCTGTTTAGGTCTGTTTGCCTCTGTTTAAGTCTGTTTGCCTCTGTTTAAGTCTGTTCGCCTCTGTCTAAGTCTGTTTAAGTCAGTTTAAATCTGTTTGCCTCTGTTTGCCTGTGTTTAACTCTTTTTGCTTCTGTTTAAATCTGTTTGCCTCTGTTTAACTCTGTTTAACTCTCTTTGCCTCTGTTTAAGTCTGCTTAACTCTGTTTGCCACTGTTTAAGTCTGTTTAACTGTGTTTGCCTCTGTTTAACTCTGTTTGCCTCTGTTTAAGTTTGTTTATCTCTGTTTGCCTCTGTTTACGTCTGTTTAAATCTGTTTGCCTCTGTTTCAGTCTGTTTAACTCTGTTTACCTCTGTTTTACTCTGTTTGCCTCTGTTTAAGTCTGTTTAACTCTGTTTGCCCCTGTTTAAGTCTGTTTGCCTCTGATTAAGTCTGTTTGCCTCTTATTAAGTCTGTTTGCCTCTGTTTAAGTCTGTTTGCCTCTGTTTAAGTCTGTTTGCCTCTGTTTAAGTCTGTTTGCCTCTGTTTAAGTCTGTTTGCCGCTGTTTAAGTCTGTTTGCCTCTGTTATGTCTGTTTAAGTCAGTTTAAGTCTGTTTGCCTCTGTTTGACTCTGTGTAACTCTTTTTGCCTCTGCTTAGGTGTGTTTGCCTCTGTTTAACTCTGTTTAACTCTCTTTGCCTCTGTTTAAGTCTGTTTAACTCTGTTTGTCTCTGTTTAAGTCTGTTTAAATCTGTTTGCCTCTGTTTCAGTCTGTTTAACTCTGTTTGCCTCTGTTTAACTCTGTTTGCCTCTGTTGAAGTCTGTTTGCGTCTGTTTCAGTCAGTTTGCCTCTGTTTAAGTCTGTTTGCCTCTGTTTAAGTCTGTTTGACTCTGTTTAAGTCTTTTTGCCTCTGTTTAAGTCTGCCTGCTTCTGTTTCAGTCTGTTTGGCTCAGTCTAAGTCTGTTTGCCTCCGTTTAAGTCTGTTTGCCTCAGTTTAATTCTGTTTGCCTCTGTTTAAGTCTGTTTCACTCTGTTTAAGTCTGTTTGCCTCTGTTTAAGTCTGTTTGCCTCTGTTTAAGTCTGTTTGCCTGTGATTAAGTCAGTTTAACTCTTTTTGCCTCTGTCTAAGTCGTATTGCCTCTGTTTCAGTCTGTTTGCATCTGTTTAAGGCTGTTTGCCTCTGTTTAAGTCTGATTGCCTCTGTTTAAGTCTGTTTGCCTCTGTTCATGTCTGTTTGCCTCTTTTCAAGTCTGTTTGCCTCTGTTTAAGTCTGTTTAAGTCTGTTTGCCTCTGTTTAAGTCTGTTTAAGTCTGTTTAAGTCTGTGGAAATCTGTTTGCCTCTGTTTGCCTCTGTTTTGCTCTGTTTAACTCTGTTTGCCTCTGCTTAAGTCTGTTTGACTCTGTTTAAGTCTGTTTGCCTCTGTTTAAGTCTGCTTAACTGTGTTTGCCTCTGTTTAACTCTCTTTGCATCTGTTTAAGTCTGTTTCACTCTGTTTGCCTCTGTTTAAGTCTTATTGCCTCTGTTTAAGTCTGTTTGTATCTGTTTAAGTCTGTTTGCCTCTGTTTAAGTCTGTTTGCCTCTGTTTAAGTCTGTTTGCCTCTGTTTAAGTCTGTTTGCCTCTGTTCAAGTCTGTTTGCCTCTTTTCAAGTCTGTTTGCCTCTGTTTAAGTCTGTTTACGTCTGTTTGCCTCTGTTTAAGTCTGTTTAAGTCTGTCTAAGTCTGTTTAAGTCTGTTTGCCTCTGTTTGCCTCTGTTTCGCTCTGTTTAACTCTGTTTGCCTCTGTTTAAGTCTGTTTGACTCTGTTTGCCTCTGTTTAACTGTGTTTGCCTCTGTTTAACTCTGTGTGCCTCTGTTTAAGTCTGTTTAACTCTGTTTGCCTCTGTTTCAGTCTTTTTAAATCTGTTTGCCTCTGTTTCAGTCTGTTTAACTCTGTTTGCCTCTGTTTAACTCTGTTTGCCTCTGTTTAAGTCTGTTTAACTCTGTTTGCGTCTGTTTGCCTCTGTTTAAGTCTGTTTGCCTCTGTTTAAGTCTGTTTGCCTCTGTTGAAGTCTGTTTGCGTCTGTTTCAGTCAGTTTGCCTCTGTTTAAGTCTGTTTGCCTCTGTTTAAGTCTGTTTGCCTCTGTTTAAGTCTGTTTGCCTCTGTTTAAGTCTGCTTGCCTCTGTTTAAGTCTGCTTTCCTCTGTTTAAGTCTGTTTGTCTCTGTTTAAGTCTGTTTGCCTCTGTTTAAGACTGTTTGCCTCTGTTTAAGTCTGTTTGACTCTGTTTAAGTCTGTTTTACTCTATTTGCCTCTGTTTAAGTCTGTTTAACTCTGTTTGCGTCTGCTTGCGTCTGTTTAAGTCTGTTTTACTCTGTTTGCCTCTGTTTAAGTCTGCTTGCCTCTGTTTAAGTCTGTTTGCCTCTGTTGAAGTCTGCTTGCCTCTGATTAAGTCTGTTTGCCTCTGTTTAAGTCTGTTTGCCTCTGTTTAAGTCTGTTTGCCTCTGTTTAAGTCTGTTTAATTCAGTTCAAGTCTGTTTGCCTCTGTTTAAGTCTGTTTAAGTCTGTTTAAGTCTGTTTGCCTCTGTTTGCCTCTGTTTAACTCTTTTTGCCTCTGTTTAGGTCTGTTTGCCTCTGTTCGCCTCTGTTTAACTCTTTTTGCCTCTGTTTAGGTCTGTTTGCCTCTGTTTAACTCTTCTTAACTCTCTTTGCCTTTGTTTAAGTCTGTTTAACTCTGTTTGCCTCTGTTTAACTGTGTTTGCCTCTGTTTAACTCTGTTTGCCTCTGTTTAAGTCTGTTTAACTCTGTTTGCCTTTGTTTAAGTCTGTTTAAATCTGATTGCCTCTGTTTCAGTCTGTTTAACTCTGTTTGCCTCTGTTTAAGTCTGTTTAAATCTGTTTGCGTCTGTTTGCCTCTGTTTAGGTCTGTTTGCCTCTGTTTAAGTCTGTTTGTATCTGTTTAAGGCTGTTTGCCTCTGTTTAAGTCTGTTTGCCTCTGTTTAAGTCTGTTTGCCTCTGTTTAAGTCTGTTTGCCTCTGTTCAAGTCTGTTTGCCTCTTTTCAAGTCTGTTTGCCTCTGTTTAAGTCTGTTTACGTCTGTTTGCCTCTGTTTAAGTCTGTTTAAGTCTGTCTAAGTCTGTTTAAGTCTGTTTGCCTCTGTTTGCCTCTGTTTCGCTCTGTTTAACTCTGTTTGCCTCTGTTTAAGTCTGTTTGACTCTGTTTGCCTCTGTTTAACTGTGTTTGCCTCTGTTCAACTCTGTGTGCCTCTGTTTAAGTCTTTTTAACTCTGTTTGCCTCTGTTTCAGTCTTTCTAAATCTGTTTGCCTCTGTTTCAGTCTGTTTAACTCTGTTTGCCTCTGTTTAACTCTGTTTGCCTCTGTTTAAGTCTGTTTAACTCTGTTTGCATCTGTTTGCCTCTGTTTAAGTCTGTTTGCCTCTGTTTAAGTCTGTTTGCCTCTGTTGAAGTCTGTTTGCGTCTGTTTAAGTCAGTTTGCCTCTGTTTAAGTCTGTTTGCCTCTGTTTAAGTCTGTTTGCCTCTGTTTAAGTCTGTTTGCCTCTGTTTAAGTCTGCTTGCCTCTGTTTAAGTCTGCTTTCCTCTGTTTAAGTCTGTTTGTCTCTGTTTAAGTCTGTTTGTTTCTGTTTAAGACTGTTTGCCTCTGTTTAAGTCTGTTTGACTCTGTTTAAGTCTGTTTTACTCTGTTTGCCTCTGTTTAAGTCTGTTTAACTCTGTTTGCCTCTGTTTAACTGTGTTTGCCTCTGTTTAACTCTGTTTGCCTCTGTTTAAGTCTGTTTAACTCTGTTTGCCTTTGTTTAAGTCTGTTTAAATCTGATTGCCTCTGTTTCAGTCTGTTTAACTCTGTTTGCCTCTGTTTAAGTCTGTTTAACTCTGTTTGCGTCTGTTTGCCTCTGTTTAGGTCTGTTTGCCTCTGTTCAAGTCTGTTTGCCTCTTTTCAAGTCTGTTTGCCTCTGTTTAAGTCTGTTTACGTCTGTTTGCCTCTGTTTAAGTCTGTTTAAGTCTGTCTAAGTCTGTTTAAGTCTGTTTGCCTCTGTTTGCCTCTGTTTCGCTCTGTTTAACTCTGTTTGCCTCTGTTTAAGTCTGTTTGACTCTGTTTGCCTCTGTTTAACTGTGTTTGCCTCTGTTTAACTCTGTGTGCCTCTGTTTAAGTCTGTTTAACTCTGTTTGCCTCTGTTTCAGTCTTTTTAAATCTGTTTGCCTCTGTTTCAGTCTGTTTAACTCTGTTTGCCTCTGTTTAACTCTGTTTGCCTCTGTTTAAGTCTGTTTAACTCTGTTTGCGTCTGTTTGCCTCTGTTTAAGTCTGTTTGCCTCTGTTTAAGTCTGTTTGCCTCTGTTGAAGTCTGTTTGCGTCTGTTTCAGTCCGTTTGCCTCTGTTTAAGTCTGTTTGCCTCTGTTTAAGTCTGTTTGCCTCTGTTTAAGTCTGTTTGCCTCTGTTTAAGTCTGCTTGCCTCTGTTTAAGTCTGCTTTCCTCTGTTTAAGTCTGTTTGTCTCTGTTTAAGTCTGTTTGCCTCTGTTTAAGACTGTTTGCCTCTGTTTAAGTCTGTTTGACTCTGTTTAAGTCTGTTTTACTCTATTTGCCTCTGTTTTAGTCTGTTTAAGTCTGTTTGCGTCTGCTTGCGTCTGTTTAAGTCTGTTTTACTCTGTTTGCCTCTGTTTAAGTCTGCTTGCCTCTGTTTAAGTCTGTTTGCCTCTGTTGAAGTCTGCTTGCCTCTGATTAAGTCTGTTTGCCTCTGTTTAAGTCTGTTTGCCTATGTTTAAGTCTGTTTGCCTCTGTTTAAGTCTGTTTAATTCAGTTCAAGTCTGTTTGCCTCTGTTTAAGTCTGTTTAAGTCTGTTTAAGTCTGTTTGCCTCTGTTTGCCTCTGTTTAACTCTTTTTGCCTCTGTTTAGGTCTGTTTGCCTCTGTTCGCCTCTGTTTAACTCTTTTTGCCTCTGTTTAGGTCTGTTTGCCTCTGTTTAACTCTTCTTAACTCTCTTTGCCTTTGTTTAAGTCTGTTTAACTCTGTTTGCCTCTGTTTAACTGTGTTTGCCTCTGTTTAACTCTGTTTGCCTCTGTTTAAGTCTGTTTAACTCTGTTTGCCTTTGTTTAAGTCTGTTTAAATCTGATTGCCTCTGTTTCAGTCTGTTTAACTCTGTTTGCCTCTGTTTAAGTCTGTTTAAATCTGTTTGCGTCTGTTTGCCTCTGTTTAGGTCTGTTTGCCTCTGTTTAAGTCTGTTTGTATCTGTTTAAGGCTGTTTGCCTCTGTTTAAGTCTGTTTGCCTCTGTTTAAGTCTGTTTGCCTCTGTTTAAGTCTGTTTGCCTCTGTTCAAGTCTGTTTGCCTCTTTTCAAGTCTGTTTGCCTCTGTTTAAGTCTGTTTACGTCTGTTTGCCTCTGTTTAAGTCTGTTTAAGTCTGTCTAAGTCTGTTTAAGTCTGTTTGCCTCTGTTTGCCTCTGTTTCGCTCTGTTTAACTCTGTTTGCCTCTGTTTAAGTCTGTTTGACTCTGTTTGCCTCTGTTTAACTGTGTTTGCCTCTGTTCAACTCTGTGTGCCTCTGTTTAAGTCTTTTTAACTCTGTTTGCCTCTGTTTCAGTCTTTCTAAATCTGTTTGCCTCTGTTTCAGTCTGTTTAACTCTGTTTGCCTCTGTTTAACTCTGTTTGCCTCTGTTTAAGTCTGTTTAACTCTGTTTGCATCTGTTTGCCTCTGTTTAAGTCTGTTTGCCTCTGTTTAAGTCTGTTTGCCTCTGTTGAAGTCTGTTTGCGTCTGTTTCAGTCAGTTTGCCTCTGTTTAAGTCTGTTTGCCTCTGTTTAAGTCTGTTTGCCTCTGTTTAAGTCTGTTTGCCTCTGTTTAAGTCTGCTTGCCTCTGTTTAAGTCTGCTTTCCTCTGTTTAAGTCTGTTTGTCTCTGTTGAAGTCTGTTTGTTTCTGTTTAAGACTGTTTGCCTCTGTTTAAGTCTGTTTGACTCTGTTTAAGTCTGTTTTACTCTGTTTGCCTCTGTTTAAGTCTGTTTAACTCTGTTTGCCTCTGTTTAACTGTGTTTGCCTCTGTTTAACTCTGTTTGCCTCTGTTTAAGTCTGTTTAACTCTGTTTGCCTTTGTTTAAGTCTGTTTAAATCTGATTGCCTCTGTTTCAGTCTGTTTAACTCTGTTTGCCTCTGTTTAAGTCTGTTTAACTCTGTTTGCGTCTGTTTGCCTCTGTTTAGGTCTGTTTGCCTCTGTTTAAGTCTGTTTACGTCTGCTTGCCTCTGTTTAATTCTGTTTAAGTCTGTCTAAGTCTGTTTAAGTCTGTTTGCCTCTGTTTGCCTCTGTTTCGCTCTGTTTAACTCTGTTTGCCTCTGTTTAAGTCTGTTTGACTCTGTTTGCCTCTGTTTAACTGTGTTTGCCTCTGTTTAACTCTGTGTGCCTCTGTTTAAGTCTGTTTAACTCTATTTGCCTCTGTTTCAGTCTTTGTAAATCTGTTTGCCTCTGTTTCAGTCTGTTTAACTCTGTTTGCCTCTGTTTAACTCTGTTTGCCTCTGTTTAAGTCTGTTTAACTCTGTTTGCGTCTGTTTGCCTCTGTTTAAGTCTGTTTGCCTCTGTTGAAGTCTGTTTGCGTCTGTTTCAGTCAGTGTGCCTCTGTTTAAGTCTGTTTGCCTCTGTTTAAGTCTGTTTGCCTCTGTTTAAGTCTGTTTGCCTCTGTTTAAGTCTGCTTGCCTCTGTTTAAGTCTGCTTTCCTCTGTTTAAGTCTGTTTGTCTCTGTTTAAGTCTGTTTGCCTCTGTTTAAGACTGTTTGCCTCTGTTTAAGTCTGTTTGCCTCTGTTTAAGTCTGTTTAACTCTGTTTGCGTCTGCTTGCCTCTGTTTAAGTCTGTTTGCCTCTGTTTAAGTCTGTTTGCCTCTGTTGAAGTCTGCTTGCCTCTGATTAAGTCTGTTTGCCTCTGTTGAAGTCTGTTTGCCTCTGTTTAAGTCTGTTCGCCTCTGTTTAAGTCTGTTTAATTCAGTTCAAGTCTGTTTGCCACTGTTTAAGTCTGTTTAAGTCTGTTTAAGTCCGTTTGCCTCTGTTTGCCTCTGTTTAAGTCTGTTTAAGTCTGTTTAAGTCTGTTTGCCTCTGTTTAACTCTCTTTGCCTCTGTTTAGGTCTGTTTGCCTCTGTTTGCCTCTGTTTAACTCTTTTTGCCTCTGTTTAGGTCTGTTTGCCTCTGTTTAACTCTTCTTAACTCTGTTTGCCTTTGTTTAAGTCTGTTTAACTCTGTTTGCCTCTGTTTAACTGTGTTTGCCTCTGTTTAACTCTGTTTGCCTCTGTTTAAGTCTGTTTAACTCTGTTTGCCTCTGTTTAAGTCTGTTTAAATCTGATTGCCTCTGTTTCAGTCTGTTTAACTCTGTTTGCCTCTGTTTAAGTCTGTTTAACTCTGTTTGCGTCTGTTTGCCTCTGTTTAGGTCTGTTTGCCTCTGTTTAAGTCTGTTTGCCTCTGGTTTAAGTCTGTTCGCCCTCTGTCTAAGTCTGTTTAAGTCAGTTTTAAATCTGTTTGCCTCTGTTTGCCTGCTGTTTAACTCTTGTTGCTTCTGTTTAAATCTGTTTGCCTCTGTTTAACTCTGTTTTAACTCTCTTTGCCTCTGTTTAAGTCTGCTTAACTCTGTTTGCCACTGTTTAAGTCTGTTTAACTGTGTTTGCCTCTGTTTAACTCTGTTTGCCTCTGTTTAAGTTTGTTTATCTCTGTTTGCCTCTGTTTACGTCTGTTTAAATCTGTTTGCCTCTGTTTCAGTCTGTTTAACTCTGTTTACCTCTGTTTTACTCTGTTTGCCTCTGTTTAAGTCTGTTTAACTCTGTTTGCCCCTGTTTAAGTCTGTTTGCCTCTGATTAAGTCTGTTTGCCTCTGATTAAGTCTGTTTGCCTCTGTTTAAGTCTGTTTGCCTCTGTTTAAGTCTGTTTGCCTCTGTTTAAGTCTGTTTGCCGCTGTTTAAGTCTGTTTGCCTCTGTTATGTCTGTTTAAGTCAGTTTAAGTCTGTTTGCCTCTGTTTGACTCTGTGTAACTCTTTTTGCCTCTGCTTAGGTGTGTTTGCCTCTGTTTAACTCCTGTTTAACTCTCTTTGCCTCTGTTTAAGTCTGTTTAACTCTGTTTTGTCTCTGTTTAAGTCTGTTTAAATCTGTTTGCCTCTGTTTCAGTCTGTTTAACTCTGTTTGCCTCTGTTTAACTCTGTTTGCCTCTGTTGAAGTCTGTTTGCGTCTGTTTCAGTCAGTTTGCCTCTGTTTAAGTCTGTTTGCCTCTGTTTAAGTCTGTTTGACTCTGTTTAAGCCTTTTTGCCTCTGTTTAAGTCTGCCTGCTTCTGTTTCAGTCTGTTTGGCTCAGTCTAAGTCTGTTTGCCTCCGTTTAAGTCTGTTTGCCTCAGTTTTAATTCTGTTTGCCTCTGTTTAAGTCTGTTTCACTCTGTTTAAGTCTGTTTGCCTCTGTTTAAGTCTGTTTGCCTCTGTTTAAGTCTGTTTGCCTGTGATTAAGTCAGTTTAACTCTTTTTGCCTCTGTTTAAGTCGTATTGCCTCTGTTTCAGTCTGTTTGCATCTGTTTAAGGCTGTTTGCCTCTGTTTAAGTCTGATTGCCTCTGTTTAAGTCTGTTTGCCTCTGTTCATGTCTGGTTTGCCTCTTTTCAAGTCTGTTTGCCTCTGTTTAAGTCTGTTTAAGTCTGTTTGCCTCTGTTTAAGTCTGTTTAAGTCTGTTTAAGTCTGTGGAAATCTGTTTGCCTCTGTTTGCCTCTGTTTTGCTCTGTTTAACTCTGTTTGCCTCTGCTTAAGTCTGTTTGACTCTGTTTAAGTCTGTTTGCCTCTGTTTAAGTCTGCTTAACTGTGTTTGCCTCTGTTTAACTCTCTTTGCATCTGTTTAAGTCTGTTTCACTCTGTTTTGCCTCTGTTTAAGTCTTATTGCCTCTGTTTAAGTCTGTTTGTATCTGTTTAAGTCTGTTTGCCTCTGTTTAAGTCTGTTTGCCTCTGTTTAAGTCTGTTTGCCTCTGTTTAAGTCTGTTTGCCTCTGTTCAAGTCTGTTTGCCTCTTTTCAAGTCTGTTTGCCTCTGTTTAAGTCTGTTTACGTCTGTTTGCCTCTGTTTAAGTCTGTTTAAGTCTGTCTAAGTCTGTTTAAGTCTGTTTGCCTCTGTTTGCCTCTGTTTCGCTCTGTTTAACTCTGTTTGCCTCTGTTTAAGTCTGTTTGACTCTGTTTGCCTCTGTTTAACTGTGTTTGCCTCTGTTTAACTCTGTGTGCCTCTGTTTAAGTCTGTTTAACTCTGTTTGCCTCTGTTTCAGTCTTTTTAAATCTGTTTGCCTCTGTTTCAGTCTGTTTAACTCTGTTTGCCTCTGTTTAACTCTGTTTGCCTCTGTTTAAGTCTGTTTAACTCTGTTTGCGTCTGTTGCCTCTGTTTAAGTCTGTTTGCCTCTGTTTAAGTCTGTTTGCCTCTGTTGAAGTCTGTTTGCGTCTGTTTCAGTCAGTTTGCCTCTGTTTAAGTCTGTTTGCCTCTGTTTAAGTCTGTTTGCCTCTGTTTAAGTCTGTTTTGCCTCTGTTTAAGTCTGCTTGCCTCTGTTTAAGTCTGCTTTCCTCTGTTTAAGTCTGTTTGTCTCTGTTTAAGTCTGTTTGCCTCTGTTTAAGACTGTTTGCCTCTGTTTAAGTCTGTTTGACTCTGTTTAAGTCTGTTTTACTCTATTTGCCCTCTGTTTAAGTCTGTTTAACTCTGTTTGCGTCTGCTTGCGTCTGTTTAAGTCTGTTTTACTCTGTTTGCCTCTGTTTAAGTCTGCTTGCCTCTGTTTAAGTCTGTTTGCCTCTGTTGAAGTCTGCTTGCCTCTGATTAAGTCTGTTTGCCTCTGTTTAAGTCTGTTTGCCTATGTTTAAGTCTGTTTGCCTCTGTTTAAGTCTGTTTAATTCAGTTCAAGTCTGTTTGCCTCTGTTTAAGTCTGTTTAAGTCTGTTTAAGTCTGTTTGCCTCTGTTTGCCCTCTGTTTTAACTCTTTTTGCCTCTGTTTAGGTCTGTTTGCCTCTGTTCGCCTCTGTTTAACTCTTTTTGCCTCTGTTTAGGGTCTGTTTGCCTCTGTTTAACTCTTCTTAACTCTCTTTGCCTTTGTTTAAGTCTGTTTAACTCTGTTTGCCTCTGTTTAACTGTGTTTGCCTCTGTTTAACTCTGTTTGCCTCTGTTTAAGTCTGTTTAACTCTGTTTGCCTTTGTTTAAGTCTGTTTAAATCTGATTGCCTCTGTTTCAGTCTGTTTAACTCTGTTTGCCTCTGTTTAAGTCTGTTTAAATCTGTTTGCGTCTGTTTGCCTCTGTTTAGGTCTGTTTGCCTCTGTTTAAGTCTGTTTGTATCTGTTTAAGGCTGTTTGCCTCTGTTTAAGTCTGTTTGCCTCTGTTTAAGTCTGTTTGCCTCTGTTTAAGTCTGTTTGCCTCTGTTCAAGTCTGTTTGCCTCTTTTCAAGTCTGTTTGCCTCTGTTTAAGTCTGTTTACGTCTGTTTGCCTCTGTTTAAGTCTGTTTAAGTCTGTCTAAGTCTGTTTAAGTCTGTTTGCCTCTGTTTGCCTCTGTTTCGCTCTGTTTAACTCTGTTTGCCTCTGTTTAAGTCTGTTTGACTCTGTTTGCCTCTGTTTAACTGTGTTTGCCTCTGTTCAACTCTGTGTGCCTCTGTTTAAGTCTTTTTAACTCTGTTTGCCTCTGTTTCAGTCTTTCTAAATCTGTTTGCCTCTGTTTCAGTCTGTTTAACTCTGTTTGCCTCTGTTTTAACTCTGTTTGCCTCTGTTTAAGTCTGTTTAACTCTGTTTGCATCTGTTTGCCTCTGTTTAAGTCTGTTTGCCTCTGTTTAAGTCTGTTTGCCTCTGTTGAAGTCTGTTTGCGTCTGTTTCAGTCAGTTTGCCTCTGTTTAAGTCTGTTTGCCTCTGTTTAAGTCTGTTTGCCTCTGTTTAAGTCTGTTTGCCTCTGTTTAAGTCTGCTTGCCTCTGTTTAAGTCTGCTTTCCTCTGTTTAAGTCTGTTTGTCTCTGTTGAAGTCTGTTTGTTTCTGTTTAAGACTGTTTGCCTCTGTTTAAGTCTGTTTGACTCTGTTTAAGTCTGTTTTACTCTGTTTGCCTCTGTTTAAGTCTGTTTAACTCTGTTTGCCTCTGTTTAACTGTGTTTGCCTCTGTTTAACTCTGTTTGCCTCTGTTTAAGTCTGTTTAACTCTGTTTGCCTTTGTTTAAGTCTGTTTAACTCTGTTTGCGTCTGTTTGCCTCTGTTTAGGTCTGTTTGCCTCTGTTTAAGTCTGTTTACGTCTGCTTGCCTCTGTTTAATTCTGTTTAAGTCTGTCTAAGTCTGTTTAAGTCTGTTTGCCTCTGTTTGCCTCTGTTTCGCTCTGTTTAACTCTGTTTGCCTCTGTTTAAGTCTGTTTGACTCTGTTTGCCTCTGTTTAACTGTGTTTGCCTCTGTTTTAACTCTGTGTGCCTCTGTTTAAGTCTGTTTAACTCTATTTGCCTCTGTTTCATCTTTGTAAATCTGTTTGCCTCTGTTTCAGTCTGTTTAACTCTGTTTGCCTCTGTTTAACTCTGTTTGCCTCTGTTTAAGTCTGTTTAACTCTGTTTGCGTCTGTTTGCCTCTGTTTAAGTCTGTTTGCCTCTGTTTGAAGTCTGTTTGCGTCTGTTTCAGTCAGTTTGCCTCTGTTTAAGTCTGTTTGCCTCTGTTTAAGTCTGTTTGCCTCTGTTTAAGTCTGTTTGCCTCTGTTTAAGTCTGCTTGCCTCTGTTTAAGTCTGCTTTCCTCTGTTTAAGTCTGTTTGTCTCTGTTTAAGTCTGTTTGCCTCTGTTTAAGACTGTTTGCCTCTGTTTAAGTCTGTTTTGCCTCTGTTTAAGTCTGTTTAACTCTGTTTGCGTCTGCTTGCCTCTGTTTAAGTCTGTTTGCCTCTGTTTAAGTCTGTTTGCCTCTGTTGAAGTCTGCTTGCCTCTGATTAAGTCTGTTTGCCTCTGTTGAAGTCTGTTTGCCTCTGTTTAAGTCTGTTCGCCTCTGTTTAAGTCTGTTTAATTCAGTTCAAGTCTGTTTGCCACTGTTTAAGTCTGTTTAAGTCTGTTTAAGTCCGTTTGCCTCTGTTTGCCTCTGTTTAAGTCTGTTTAAGTCTGTTTAAGTCTGTTTGCCTCTGTTTAACTCTCTTTGCCTCTGTTTAGGTCTGTTTGCCTCTGTTTGCCTCTGTTTAACTCTTTTTGCCTCTGTTTAGGTCTGTTTGCCTCTGTTTAACTCTTCTTAACTCTCTTTGCCTTTGTTTAAGTCTGTTTAACTCTGTTTGCCTCTGTTTAACTGTGTTTGCCTCTGTTTAACTCTGTTTGCCTCTGTTTAAGTCTGTTTAACTCTGTTTGCCTCTGTTTAAGTCTGTTTAAATCTGATTGCCTCTGTTTCAGTCTGTTTAACTCTGTTTTGCCTCTGTTTAAGTCTGTTTAACTCTGTTTGCGTCTGTTTTGCCTCTGTTTAGGTCTGTTTGCCTCTGTTTAAGTCTGTTTTGCCTCTGTTTAAGTCTGTTCGCCTCTGTCTAAGTCTGTTTAAGTCAGTTTAAATCTGTTTGCCTCTGTTTGCCTGTGTTTAACTCTTGTTGCTTCTGTTTAAATCTGTTTGCCTCTGTTTAACTCTGTTTAACTCTCTTTGCCTCTGTTTAAGTCTGCTTAACTCTGTTTTGCCACTGTTTAAGTCTGTTTAACTGTGTTTGCCTCTGTTTAACTCTGTTTGCCTCTGTTTAAGTTTGTTTATCTCTGTTTGCCTCTGTTTACGTCTGTTTAAATCTGTTTGCCTCTGTTTCAGTCTGTTTAACTCTGTTTACCTCTGTTTTACCTCTGTTTGCCTCTGTTTAAGTCTGTTTAACTCTGTTTGCCCCTGTTTAAGTCTGTTTGCCTCTGATTAAGTCTGTTTGCCTCTGATTAAGTCTGTTTGCCTCTGTTTAAGTCTGTTTGCCTCTGTTTAAGTCTGTTTGCCTCTGTTTAAGTCTGTTTGCCGCTGTTTAAGTCTGTTTGCCTCTGTTATGTCTGTTTAAGTCAGTTTAAGTCTGTTTGCCTCTGTTTGACTCTGTGTAACTCTTTTTTGCCTCTGCTTAGGTGTGTTTGCCTCTGTTTAACTCTGTTTAACTCTCTTTGCCTCTGTTTAAGTCTGTTTAACTCTGTTTGTCTCTGTTTAAGTCTGTTTAAATCTGTTTGCCTCTGTTTCAGTCTGTTTAACTCTGTTTGCCTCTGTTTAACTCTGTTTGCCTCTGTTGAAGTCTGTTTGCGTCTGTTTCAGTCAGTTTGCCTCTGGTTTAAGTCTGTTTGCCTCTGTTTAAGTCTGTTTGACTCTGTTTAAGCCTTTTTGCCTCTGTTTAAGTCTGCCTGCTTCTGTTTCAGTCTGTTTGGCTCAGTCTAAGTCTGTTTGCCTCCGTTTAAGTCTGTTTGCCTCAGTTTAATTCTGTTTGCCTCTGTTTAAGTCTGTTTCACTCTGTTTAAGTCTGTTTGCCTCTGTTTAAGTCTGTTTGCCTCTGTTTAAGTCTGTTTGCCTGTGATTAAGTCAGTTTAACTCTTTTTGCCTCTGTTTAAGTCGTATTGCCCTCTGTTTCAGTCTGTTTGCATCTGTTTAAGGCTGTTTGCCTCTGTTTAAGTCTGATTGCCTCTGTTTAAGTCTGTTTGCCTCTGTTCATGTCTGTTTGGCCTCTTTTCAAGTCTGTTTGCCTCTGTTTAAGTCTGTTTAAGTCTGTTTGCCTCTGTTTAAGTCTGTTTAAGTCTGTTTAAGTCTGTGGAAATCTGTTTGCCTCTGTTTGCCTCTGTTTTGCTCTGTTTAACTCTGTTTGGCCTCTGCTTAAGTCTGTTTGACTCTGTTTAAGTCTGTTTGCCTCTGTTTAAGTCTGCTTAACTGTGTTTGCCTCTGTTTAACTCTCTTTGCATCTGTTTAAGTCTGTTTCACTCTGTTTGCCTCTGTTTAAGTCTTATTGCCCTCTGTTTAAGTCTGTTTGTATCTGTTTAAGTCTGTTTGCCTCTGTTTAAGTCTGTTTGCCTCTGTTTAAGTCTGTTTGCCTCTGTTTAAGTCTGTTTGCCTCTGTTCAAGTCTGTTTGCCTCTTTTCAAGTCTGTTTGCCTCTGTTTAAGTCTGTTTACGTCTGTTTTGCCTCTGTTTAAGTCTGTTTAAGTCTGTCTAAGTCTGTTTAAGTCTGTTTGCCTCTGTTTGCCTCTGTTTCGCTCTGTTTAACTCTGTTTGCCTCTGTTTAAGTCTGTTTGACTCTGTTTGCCTCTGTTTAACTGTGTTTGCCTCTGTTTAACTCTGTGTGCCTCTGTTTAAGTCTGTTTAACTCTGTTTGCCTCTGTTTCAGTCTTTTTAAATCTGTTTGCCTCTGTTTCAGTCTGTTTAACTCTGTTTGCCTCTGTTTAACTCTGTTTGCCTCTGTTTAAGTCTGTTTAACTCTGTTTGCGTCTGTTTGCCTCTGTTTAAGTCTGTTTGCCTCTGTTTAAGTCTGTTTGCCTCTGTTGAAGTCTGTTTGCGTCTGTTTCAGTCAGTTTGCCTCTGTTTAAGTCTGTTTGCCTCTGTTTAAGTCTGTTTGCCTCTGTTTAAGTCTGTTTGCCTCTGTTTAAGTCTGCTTGCCTCTGTTTAAGTCTGCTTTCCTCTGTTTAAGTCTGTTTGTCTCTGTTTAAGTCTGTTTGCCTCTGTTTAAGACTGTTTGCCTCTGTTTAAGTCTGTTTGACTCTGTTTAAGTCTGTTTTACTCTATTTGCCTCTGTTTAAGTCTGTTTAACTCTGTTTGCGTCTGCTTGCGTCTGTTTAAGTCTGTTTTACTCTGTTTGCCTCTGTTTAAGTCTGCTTGCCTCTGTTTAAGTCTGTTTGCCTCTGTTGAAGTCTGCTTGCCTCTGATTAAGTCTGTTTGCCTCTGTTTAAGTCTGTTTGCCTATGTTTAAGTCTGTTTGCCTCTGTTTAAGTCTGTTTAATTCAGTTCAAGTCTGTTTGCCTCTGTTTAAGTCTGTTTAAGTCTGTTTAAGTCTGGTTTGCCTCTGTTTGCCTGCTGTTTAACTCTTTTTGCCTCTGTTTAGGTCTGTTTGCCTCTGTTCGCCTCTGTTTAACTCTTTTTGCCTCTGTTTAGGTCTGTTTGCCTCTGTTTAACTCTTCTTAACCTCTCTTTGCCTTTGTTTAAGTCTGTTTAACTCTGTTTGCCTCTGTTTAACTGTGTTTGCCTCTGTTTAACTCTGTTTGCCTCTGTTTAAGTCTGTTTAACTCTGTTTGCCTTTGTTTAAGTCTGTTTAAATCTGATTGCCTCTGTTTCAGTCTGTTTAACTCTGTTTGCCTCTGTTTAAGTCTGTTTAAATCTGTTTGCGTCTGTTTGCCTCTGTTTAGGTCTGTTTGCCTCTGTTTAAGTCTGTTTGTATCTGTTTAAGGCTGTTTGCCTCTGTTTAAGTCTGTTTGCCTCTGTTTAAGTCTGTTTGCCTCTGTTTAAGTCTGTTTGCCTCTGTTCAAGTCTGTTTGCCTCTTTTCAAGTCTGTTTGCCTCTGTTTAAGTCTGTTTACGTCTGTTTGCCTCTGTTTAAGTCTGTTTAAGTCTGTCTAAGTCTGTTTAAGTCTGTTTGCCTCTGTTTGCCTCTGTTTCGCTCTTGTTTAACTCTGTTTGCCTCTGTTTAAGTCTGTTTGACTCTGTTTGCCTCTGTTTTAACTGTGTTTGCCTCTGTTCAACTCTGTGTGCCTCTGTTTAAGTCTTTTTAACTCTGTTTGCCTCTGTTTCAGTCTTTCTAAATCTGTTTGCCTCTGTTTCAGTCTGTTTAACTCTGTTTGCCTCTGTTTAACTCTGTTTGCCTCTGTTTAAGTCTGTTTAACTCTGTTTGCATCTGTTTGCCTCTGTTTAAGTCTGTTTGCCTCTGTTTAAGTCTGTTTGCCTCTGTTGAAGTCTGTTTGCGTCTGTTTCAGTCAGTTTGCCTCTGTTTAAGTCTGTTTGCCCTCTGTTTATGTCTGTTTTGCCTCTGTTTAAGTCTGTTTGCCTCTGTTTAAGTCTGCTTGCCTCTGTTTAAGTCTGCTTTCCTCTGTTTAAGTCTGTTTGTCTCTGTTGAAGTCTGTTTGTTTCTGTTTAAGACTGTTTTGCCTCTGTTTAAGTCTGTTTGACTCTGTTTAAGTCTGTTTTACTCTGTTTGCCTCTGTTTAAGTCTGTTTAACTCTGTTTGCCTCTGTTTAACTGTGTTTGCCTCTGTTTAACTCTGTTTGCCTCTGTTTTAAGTCTGTTTAACTCTGTTTGCCTTTGTTTAAGTCTGTTTAAAATCTGATTGCCTCTGTTTCAGTCTGTTTAACTCTGTTTGCCTCTGTTTAAGTCTGTTTAACTCTGTTTGCGTCTGTTTGCCTCTGTTTAGGTCTGTTTGCCTCTGTTTAAGTCTGTTTACGTCTGCTTGCCTCTGTTTAATTCTGTTTAAGTCTGTCTAAGTCTGTTTAAGTCTGTTTGCCTCTGTTTGCCTCTGTTTCGCTCTGTTTAACTCTGTTTGCCTCTGTTTAAGTCTGTTTGACTCTGTTTGCCTCTGTTTAACTGTGTTTGCCTCTGTTTAACTCTGTGTGCCTCTGTTTAAGTCTGTTTAACTCTGTTTGCCTCTGTTTCAGTCTTTGTAAATCTGTTTGCCTCTGTTTCAGTCTGTTTAACTCTGTTTGCCTCTGTTTAACTCTGTTTGCCTCTGTTTAAGTCTGTTTAACTCTGTTTGCGTCTGTTTGCCTCTGTTTGCGTCTGTTTGCCTCTGTTGAAGTCTGTTTGCGTCTGTTTCAGTCAGTTTGCCTCTGTTTAAGTCTGTTTGCCTCTGTTTAAGTCTGTTTGCCTCTGTTTAAGTCTGTTTGCCTCTGTTTAAGTCTGCTTGCCTCTGTTTAAGTCTGCTTTCCTCTGTTTAAGTCTGTTTGTCTCTGTTTAAGTCTGTTTGCCTCTGTTTAAGACTGTTTGCCTCTGTTTAAGTCTGTTTGCCTCTGTTTAAGTCTGTTTAACTCTGTTTGCGTCTGCTTGCCTCTGTTTAAGTCTGTTTGCCTCTGTTTAAGTCTGTTTGCCTCTGTTGAAGTCTGCTTGCCTCTGATTAAGTCTGTTTGCCTCTGTTGAAGTCTGTTTGCCTCTGTTTAAGTCTGTTCGCCTCTGTTTAAGTCTGTTTAATTCAGTTCAAGTCTTTTTGCCACTGTTTAAGTCTGTTTAAGTCTGTTTAAGTCCGTTTGCCTCTGTTTGCCTCTGTTTAAGTCTGTTTAAGTCTGTTTAAGTCTGGTTTGCCTCTGTTTAACTCTCTTTGC
>JANJGN010005129.1:0-26376 GCA_026770705.1 Isurus oxyrinchus
GAGAGGGAGAGAGATAGAGAGAGAGATAGAGAGAGAGGGGGGGAGAGAGAGAAAGACAGAGAGAGGGGAGAGAGAGAGAGGGAGGGAGAGAGAGGGAGAGATGGGGAGAGAGAGAGAGACAGAGAGAGATAGAGAGAGACAGAGAAAGAACAGAGAGAGAGTGATCGAGATAGAGAGAGAGGGAGAGAGAGAGAGAAAAACAGAGAGAGGGAGAGAGAGAGAGAAAGACAGAGAGAGGGAGGAGAGAGACAGATAGAGAGAGAGATAGAGAGAGAGGGAGGGAGAGAGAGGGAGGGAGGGGGGAGAGAGAGAGACAGAGAGAGATAGAGAAACACACTGAGAGAGACAGAGAGAGACAGAGAGAGAGAGAGGGGAGAGAGAGAAAGACAGACAGAGAGAGAGAGAGAGAGAGAGACAGACAGGCGCACAGCAAGATCACACAAACAGCCAGTGATGCAATGACCCAAATCATCCGGGTTTCTTTTTTTTTCCCCCGGTGATGTTGGTTGTGAGAGGTGAATATAGGTCCCAGGACACAGGAGAAGTCCTCCAACTACACCCCCACCGTTGCCCCCCACCACAACAACCAGTGCCAGCCACAGCCCCTCCCCTGTCCCCCTACCTCCCGGCGATTCTTCCATTAGTAGCCGTGGGATCTTACATGTCCATATGAGAGGACAGACAGAGGCCTCAGGTATAACATCTCATCCCAAGACTGCTCCTCCCACAGTGCGGCGCTCCCCTCAGCACTGACCCTCCGACAGTGCGGTGCTCCCTCAGCGCTGACCCTCCGACAGTGCGGTGCTCCCTCAGCGCTGACCCAACGACAATGCGGCACTCCCTCAGCACTGACCCTCCGACAGCGCGGCGCTCCCTCAGCACTGACCCTCCCACAGTGCGGTGCTCCCTCAGCGCTGACCCAACGACAATGCGGCACTCCCTCAGCACTGACCCTCTGACAGTGCGGCGCTCCCCTCAGCACTGACCCTCCCACAGTGCGGCGCTCCCTCAGCACTGACCCTCCAACAGTGCGGCGCTCCCTCAGCACTGACCCTCCGACAGTGCGGCGCTCCCTCAGCACTGACCCTCCCACAGTGCGGCGCTCCCCTCAGCAATGGCCCTCCGACAGTGCAGTGCTCCCTCAGCGCTGACCCTCCCACAGTGCGGCTCTCCCCTCAGCACTGACCCTCCGACAGTGCGGCACTCCCCCTCAGCACTGACCCTCCCACAGTGCGGCGCTCCCCTCAGCACTGACACTCCCCACAGTGCGGCTCTCCCTCAGCGCTGACCCTCCCACAGTGCGGCACTCCCTCAGCACAGACCCTCCGACAGTGCGGCGCTCCCTCAGCACTGACCCTCCGACAGTGCGGCGCTCCCTCAGGCACTGACCCTCCCACAGTGCGGCGCTCCCTCAGCGCTGACCCCTCCCACAGTGCGGCGCTTCCCTCAGCACTGACCCTCCGACAGTGCGGCGCTCCCCTCAGCACTGACCCTCCTGCCCTCTCAGGTGGGGTGTGAGGAATCCTTTGACCCCTATTGGATGAAGAGTAGTGGGGGTTGTTTGATGGGCTTTGGGGGGAGATCCTGGGGCCAGTATTTATCCTTCACCCAACATCTCTAAATAGGAGACTGAAGGACCGGGTCGTAGGTCACATTGGCTGCTTGTGGGATCTTGCTGTGCGCCAGTTGGCTGGCATGTTTCATACATTACAACAGTGGGCCACACTTAAAAAAGAAACTCCTTCATTGGCTGTGAGGCACTTTGGGATGTCCTGAGGGTCGGGGGAGGAATACCTTTAAAATGACGGAGGGGGTTTCGATAGGGTCGGTGTAGAGAAGATGTTTCCACTTGTGGGGGAGGGAGGGAGAGACCAGAACTAGGGGGGGGGCATCAATATAAGACAGTCCCTAATAAATCCAATCGAGGTGGGGGTTAGGGAATTCAGGAGAAAGGTCTTTACCCAGAGAGCGGGAGAAGGTGGAACTCGCTCCCACAGGGAGGGGGGTGGAGGTGAATCGTGTCGATGTGTTTAAGGAGCTGGAGAAAACACACGAGGGGAGAGAGGGATAGAAGGATAAGGGGGATGGGGGGGGGGAGATGGAGCAGGGGGGGGTGGGAGGAGGCTGGTGTGGGGGCAGGAACACGAGGGGTCGAATGGCGTGTCTCTGTACCGTACACTCGGTGTGAGGGTATCTTGAACGGCCTTTAATAAGGATTGATGTGTGTTGTCCTGTGGGGGTTACAGGACTCCCACAGTTGGCAAGGGTAGACATGAAGACAGAACCACTGGCAGACATTCTCCACCTACTCATGTGAATATTTAACATCTTCCTTTTCAAATTTGAACCAGTAACGTGAAGGGGACCTGTGGGGGTAATGGATTTGGGAAAGGCTCTTATCAAATTTTGCAGCTTCCTCTGTGTGTGTGTGTGTGTGTGTGTGTTTGTGTGTGTGTGTGTTAGACTGTGTGTGTGTGTTTGTGTGTGTGTGTGTGTGTGTTAGAGTGTGTGTGTGTGTTTGTGTGTGTGTGTGTGTGTTTGTGTGTGTTAGACTGTGTGTGTGTGTTTGTGTGTGTGTGTGTGTGTTAGAGTGTGTGTGTGTGTTTGTGTGTGTTTGTGTGTGTGTGTGTGTGTTAGAGTGTGTGTGTGTGTTTGTGTGTGTGTGTTAGAGTGTGTGTGTGTGTTTGTGTGTGTGTGTGTTAGAGTGTGTGTGTGTGTTTGTATGTGTGTGTTTGTGTGTGTGTGTGTGTGTGTGTTTGTGTTTGTGTGTGTGTGTGTGTTAGAGTGTGTGTGTGTGTTTGTGTGTGTGTGTTGGTCTGTTAGAGTGTGTGTGTGTGTGTGTGTTGGTCTGTTAGAGTGTGTGTGTGCGTCTGTTAGAGTGTGTGTGTGTGTGTGTGTGTGTGTGTGCGTCTGTTAGAGTGTGTGAGAGAGAGTGTGTGTGTGTGTGTGAGTGTGTGTGTGTGTGTGTCTGTTAGAGTGTGTGTGTGAGAGAAAGTGTGAGTGTGTGTGAGTGTGTGTGTGCGTCTGTTAGAGTGTGTGTGTGAGAGAGAGTGTGAGTGTGTGTGTGTGTGCATCTGTTAGAGTGTGTGCGTGAGAGAGAGTGTGAATGTGAGTGTGTGTGCGTGCGTCTGTTAGAGTGTGTGTGAGAGAGTGTGTGTGCATGTCTGTTAGAGTGTGTGAGTGTGTGTGTGTCTGTGAGAGTGTGTGAGTGTGTGTCTGTCTATTAGACTGTGTGGTGTGTGTCTATTAGAGTGTGTGTGTGTGTCTATTAGAGTGTGTGTGTGTGAGAGAGTGTGTGTGTGTGTGTGCGTCTGTTAGAGTGTGTGTGAGAGGGTGAGTGTGTGTGTGTGTGTGCGTCTGTTAGAGTGTGTGAGAGAGAGTGTGTGTGCATGTCTATTAGAGTGTGTGTGTGTGAGAGTGTGTGTGTGTGTCTCTGTCTGTGAGAATGAGTGTGTGAGGGTGTGTCTGTGAGAATGTGAGTGTGTGTGTGTGTGTGTGTGTGTGTGTGTCTGTGTGTGTACCGCACCACTTACCACACAGAGAAATATGTTATTCAGAAATGTTTACAGCTCCGTTCTCTCCCGCGCTCCTCTATCCCGTGCCCTCCACTGCCCTCAACCCCTGAGTGAGGAAATCGTGGGCTGCAGACTCCCCCTTTCACAGACCTGAGCCCTGTAACCCAGGACTGATGCGCCCCAAAGTGTCAGGATGGGGGAGCGCCGTACTGTGGGAGGGTCAGTGCTGAGGGAGCGCCGCACTATCGGAGGGTCAGTGCTGAGGGAGCGCCGCACTATCGGAGGGTCAGTGCTGAGGGAAACGCCGCACTGTCGGAGGGTCAGTGCTGAGGGAGTGCCACACTGTGGGAGGGTCAGCGCTGAGGGAGCACCCGCACTGTGGGAGGGTCAGCGCTGAGGGAGCGCCGCACTGTGGGGAGGGTCAGCGCTGAGGGAAGCACTGCACTGTGGGAGGGTCAGTGCTGAGGGAGCGCCGCACTGTGGGAGGGTCAGCGCTGAGGGAGCGCCGCACTGTGGGAGGGTCAGTGCTGAGGGAGCGCCGCACTGTTGGAGGGTCAGTGCTGAGGGGAGTGCCGCACTGTGGGAGGGTCAGCGCTGAGGGAGCGCCCGCACTGTGGGAGGGTCAGTGCTGAGGGAGCGCCGCACTGTTGGAGGGTCAGTGCTGAGGGTGCGCCGCACTGTCGGAGGGTCAGTGCTGAGGGAGCGCCGCAGTGGGGAGTGGGGTTGTTCACCCGGGGTGTACTTGGGGACAACACTTCTCCCTCAAACCACATCAACGAGCAAGAATACAGGAATGGACATGATTTCTGGTTGTGGGATCTTCCTCTCCCTCTGTGAGCATGAATAGTGCATAATTCTCAGAACCGTCTCTGCTTCCTGTCCCAAAGGATCGCTGAACACACCCAGGCCCTGAGGCATGAAAACTGGTCTCAGCTGCCAATGATTTATGGTTGACTTTGTGTTAATAGCGGTTAGACCAAGGCAAAGATTTGAGTCATCAGTCAAGGTGCCTGGGATTAATTAGTGCGGCAATCACTGCTCATTATCGGAGTAAAGAGCTTAATTATTTCTGAGATTCATAGCCCAGTTCCAGCACTGACAGAGGCCACTCAGCCCTTCCTGTCTGTGCTGGCCCCTCTGCAAAAGCACCCTCGCTCAGTCTACCCCCCACCCTCCGCCCCTCTCCCCCTCACCCTGCACATTCTTGCCCCTCAGATAATGATCCAATTCCCACCCTTTGGAAAGCCTCGATTGACCCTGCCCCCCCTCCCCCACACTCTCAGGGCAGCGCGTTCCAGATCCTAACCACTCGCTGCGTGAAAAAGTTTCTCATCGCGTCTCCGTCGCTGCTTTTACCGATCGTCTTAAACCCGCGTCCCCTCTGGTTCTCGATCCTCCCCGCCAATGGGAACAGTTTCTCCCCGTCCCGCTCTGTCCCAGACCCCCTCCTGATTTTGAACACCGTCCATCAAATCTCCTCTCGACCTTCTCTTCTCCAAGGAGAACAGTCCCAACTTCTCCAAACCATCCACGGAACTGAAGTCCCCTCGTCCCTGGAACCGTTCTCGTGAATCTTTTCCTCTCTCTCACTCTCTCTCTCTCTCTCACTCTCTCTCTCTTTCTCACTCTCTCTCTCTCTCTCTCTCTGTCTCTCTCTCTCTAACACCTTCACATCCTTCCTAAAGTGCGGTGCCCAGAACTGGACACAATACTCCAGTTGGGGCTGAACCGGTGTTTTGTACAGGTTTAACATAACCTCCTTGCTCTTGTACTCTAGGGCCCCTATTAATAAAGCCCAGGATACTGGATGCTTTATTACCCACTCTCTCAACCTGTCCTGCCACCTTCAATGATTTATTCACATATACCCCCAGCTCCCCTCTGCTCCTGCACCCCCTTTAGAATTGTACCCTTTAATTTTATATTGTCTCTACGCTCTTCTTACCAAAATGAATCACTCACACATCTCCGCATTGAACTTCATCTGCCACTTGCCTGCCCATTCCCCCAACCTGTCGATGTCTTCTGAAGTCTGACACTCTCCTCCTCACAGTTCACAACGCTCCCCCGAGTTTTGTATCATCCGCAGGTTTTGAAATTGTGGCCAAGGTCCAGATCATTAATATATGTCAGGGGAGAGCAGGGGGTCCCAACACCTGACCCCTTGGGAACTCCACTGCAAACCTTCCTCCAGCCCGAGAAACTTCCATTCACCCTCACTCTGTTTCCTGTCCCTCAGCCAATTCCCTATCCATGTTGCTACCAGCGCCCTCCCCGCTTTATTCCCTGAGCTATAACTCCTCACATGCAGCACTGTATCAACCACCTTTCGGAAGTCCAAGTAAACCACATCCACCACATTACCCTCGTCAACCCTCCCTGTTACCTCATCGGGAAACTCAACCAAGTTTGTGAGCACAATTCACCCTAAAGAAGCCTTAAGTAACCCACATTTGATCAAATGACTGTTAACTTTGTCCCCAGTTCCTGTTTCTAGAAGCTTCTCCACCACCGGGATTAAGCTGATTGGCCTGTGGTTGCTGGGTTTACCTTCAGACCCCCTTTTTTGAATGAGGGGGGTGACGTTTGCAATTGTCCAATCCTCTGGCACCACCCCCGAGTGGATAAAGATGGGGAGATTATTGTTCGGGACTTCCCAATTCCCGTGCTCGCTTCCTTCCGGAGAGAGGCATCCCAATCTCCCTCCGAACCAAAATCCCTCATCCCTTGTCCAATTCTGATCAGGCTGTGCTGTAATGGGGGCAGTGTGGTCAGGAGTGTGGTGATAGATTATACTGGACCATTCATTGGGGAACATATGGAGCGAGTAATGCACATAGGTGCCTCCTCGCCAACCCTCTAAGCAAAGGGGTTGTAACCCCTTAAGGGCAGGTAACATTTGTGTCACACAAGTGCCAGGCAATGACCATCTCCAACAAGAGAGAATCTAACCATCTCCCCTTGATGTTCAATGGCATTACCATCACTGAATCCCCCACTATCAACATTCCTGGGGGTTACCATTGACCAGAAACTGAACTGGACCCAGCCAGATAAATACTGTGGCTACAAGAGCAGGTCAGAGGCTGGGAATCCTGCGGAGAGTAACTCACCTTCTGACTCCCCAAAGCCCTGTCCCCCATCTACAAGGCACAAGTCAGGAGTGTGATGGGATACTCCCCTCACTTGTCTGGATGAGTGCAGCTCCCACAACACTCGAGAAGCTCGACACCGTCCAGGACAAAGCAGCCCCGCTCGATCGGCTCCCCATCCACAAACATTCACTCCCTCCACCACCGACGCACAGGGGCAGCAGTGTGTGTACCATCTACAAGATGCACTGCAGCAACTCGCCAAGGCTCCTTCGACAGCGCCGCCCAAACCCACCACCTCTACCACCTAGAAGGACAAGGGCAGCAGACACATGGGGAACACCACCAGCTGCAAGTTCCCCTCCGAGCCCCACTCACCATCCCGACTTGGAAATATATCGGCCGTTCCTTCACTGTCGCTGGGTCAAAATCCTGGAACTCCCTCCCTAACAGCACGGTGGGTGTACCTACACCACACGGGGACAAAATCCTGGAACTCCCTCCCTAACAGCACGGTGGGTGTACCTACACCACACAGGGACAAAATCCTGGAACTCCCTCCCTAACAGCACGGTGGGTGTACCTACACCACACGGGACAAAATCCTGGAACTCCCTCCCTAACAGCACGGTGGGTGTACCTACACCACACGGGGACAAAATCCTGGAACTCCCTCCCTAACAGCACGGTGGGTGTACCTACAACCACACGGGGACAAAATCCTGGAACTCCCTCCCTAACAGCACGGTGGGTGTACCTACACCACACGGGGACAAAATCCTGGAACTCCCTCCCTAACAGCACGGTGGGTGTACCTACACCACACGGGGACAAAATCCTGGAACTCCCTCCCTAACAGCACGGTGGGTGTACCTACACCACACGGGGACAAAATCCTGGAACTCCCTCCCTAACAGCACGGTGGGTGTACCTACACCACACGGGGACAAAATCTTGGAACTCCCTCCCTAACAGCACAGTGGGTGTACCTACACCACACGGGACAAAATCCTGGAACTCCCTCCCTAACAGCACGGTGGGTGTACCTACACTACACGGGACAAAATCCTGGAACTCCCCTCCCTAACAGCACGGTGGGTGTACCTACACCACACGGGACAAAAATCCTGGAACTCCCTCCCTAACAGCACGGTGGGTGTACCTACACCACACGGGGACAAAATCCTGGAACTCCCTCCCTAACAGCACGGTGGGTGTACCTACACCACACGGGGGACAAAATCCTGGAACTCCCTCCCTAACAGCACGGTGGGTGTACCTACACCACACGGGACAAAATCCTGGAACTCCCTCCCTAACAGCACGGTGGGTGTACCTACACCACACGGGACAAAATCCTGGAACTCCCTCCCTAACAGCACGGTGGGTGTACCTACACCACACACGGGGACTGCAGGCGGCTCAAGAAGGCGGCTCATCCCACCACCTTCTCAAGGGGGGCAGTTGGGGGTGGGGGGGTGGGTCAGGGTAGAGAGGATGATGACAGAACCCAGGCTTGCATTACATCTCGCTGGCCTGGGGGCCTCAGGATGGTTTTGGGGCAGTTTGGGAACTTCCAGCTGTGAAGGTTGCTGATAGATATTTCCCGGTTATTGCAGCTCTCTGCTTTGGAGGCGATAGATAGGGGAAGACCATGTCACATCTGTGCAGAGCAGTGTCCAGGATATGTAGCTCACGGCTGGAGGTATGTATGCATCTTAGCACCTGTAACACCTCACCCTCACAAAACTATACACATATCAAAATGCACCAGTGAGAGAGAGGGGACTGAGGAGACACCAGTCAGTATACAGATATCTCCCTGAGAGGGGGTGACTGAGAGACACCAGTCAGTGTACAGATATCTCCCTGTGAGAGAGAGGGGCCTGAAAGACACCAGTCAGTGTACAGATATCTCCCTGAGAGAGAGAGGGGACTGAGAGACACCAGTCAGTGTACAGATATCTCCCTGAGAGAGAGAGAGGGGACTGAGAGACACCAGTCAGTGTACAGATATCTCCCTGAGAGAGAGAGAGGACTCAGAGATACCAGTCAGTGTACAGATATCTCCCCTGAGAGGAGAGGGGGGGACTGAGAGGACACCTGTCAGTGTACAGATATCTCCCCTGAGAGAGAGGGACTGAGAGAGACCAGTCAGTGTACAGATATCTCCCTGAGAGAGGGACTGAGAGACACCAGTCAGTATACAGATATCTCCCTGAGAGAGAGAGGAGGACTGAGAGACACCAGTCAGTGTACAGATATCTCCCTGAGAGAGAGGGACTGAGAGAGACCAGTCAGTGTACAGATATCTCCCTGAGAGAGAGAGGGGACTGAGAGACGCCAGTCAGTGTACAGATATCTTACTGAGAGAGAGGAGACTCAGAGATACCAGTCAGTGTACAGATATCTCCCTGAGAGAGAAGGGGACTGAGAGACACCAGTCAGTGTACAGATATCTCCCTGAGAGAGAGGGGACTGTGAGACACCAGTCAGTGTACAGTTATCTCCATGAGAGACAGAGGGGACTGAGAGACACCAGTCAGTGTACAGATATCTTACTGAGAGAGAGGGGAGTCAGAGATACCAGTCAGTGTACAGAATCTCCCTGAGAGAGAGGGACTGAGAGATACCAGTCAGTGTACAGATATCTCCCTGAGAGAGAGGGAGACTGAGAGACACCAGTCAGTGTACAGATATCTTACTGAGAGAGAGGGGACTCAGAGCTACCAGTCAGTGTACAGATATCTCCCTGAGAGAGAGGGGACATGAGAGACACCAGTCAGTGTACAGATATCCCCCTGAGAGAGAGAGGGGACTGAGAGACACCAGTCAGTGTACAGATATCCCCCTGAGAGAGAGAGGGGACTGAGAGACATCAGTCAGTGGTGCAGATATCTCCCTGAGAGAGGGGGACTGAGACACCAGTCAGTGTGTAGATATCTCCCTGAGAGAGAGAGGGGTCTGAGAGAAACACAGTCAGTGTATAGATATCTCCCTGAGAGAGAGAGGGACTGAGAGACACCAGTCAGTGTACAGATATCTCCCCTGAGAGAGAGGGGACTGAGAGACACCGGTCAGTGTACAGATATCTCCCTGAAAGAGAGGGGACTGACAGACACCAGTCAGTGTACAGATATCTCCCTGAGAGAGAGGGGACTGAGAGACACCAGTCAGTGTACAGATATCTCCCTGAGAGAGAGAGGGGACTGAGAGACACCAGTCAGTGTACAGATATCTCCCTGAGAGAGAGAGGGGACTGAGAGACACCAGTCAGTGTACAGATATCTCCCTGAGAGAGAGAGGGGACTGAGAGACACCAGTCAGTGTACAGATATCTCCCTGAGAGAGAGGGGACTGAGAGACACCAGTCAGTGTACAGATATCTCCCTGAGAGAGAGAGGGGGACTGAGGTACTAGTCAGTGTACAGATATCTCCCTGAGAGAGAGGGGACAGAGAGACACCAGTCAGTGTACAGATATCTCCCTGAGAGAGAGGGGGGACTGAGAGACACCAGTCAGTGTACAGATATCTCCCTGAGAGAGAGGGGACTGAGAGACACCAGTCAGTGTACAGATATCTCCCTGAGAGAGAGGGGGGACTGAGAGACACCAGTCAGTGTACAGATATCTCCCTGAGAGAGAGAGGTGACTGAGAGACACCAGTCAGTGTACAGATATCTCCCTGAGAGAGAGGGACTGAGAGACACCAGTCAGTGTACAGATATCTCCCTGAGAGAGAGGGGGGGACTGAGAGACACCAGTCAGTGTACAGATATCTCCCTGAGAGAGAGAGAGGACTGAGAGACACCAGTCAGTGTACAGATATCTCCCTGAGAGAGAGAGGGGACTGAGAGACACCAGTCAGTGTACAGATATCTCCCTGAGAGAGAGAGGGGAATGAGAGACACTAGTCAGTGTACAGATATCTCCCTGAGGGAGAGGGGACTGAGAGACACCAGTCAGTGTACAGATATCTCCCTGAGAGAGAGAGGGGACTGAGAAACACCAGTCAGTGTACAGATATCTCCCTGAGAGAGAGAGGGACTGAGAGACACCAGTCAGTGTACAGATATCTCCCTGAGAGAGAGGGGACTGAGAGACACCAGTCAGTGTACAGATATCTCACTGAGAGAGAGAGGGGACTGAGGTTCTAGTCAGTGTGGAGATATATTGAGCATTCCTTTCAGGAGATGAGTTCACTATGAGCCACTCACCGGATGCTGCTGTGATTCAGAGGTGAAATATCTGCAGTTCCATGTTCTCACTGCTGTACATCTATAAACCTGCCCAAACACACTGCACCCTCTGCACCCATGAGAGAGCCTCACATGTACCCAGATCCCGCCTTGAACCCAGTCTCCTGTATTACTCTGATCGGACTGTGATATCACCCCACTGTGCTGAGCTCACTTAACACTCCCTCTACCCCACTCCAACCCCCTGCTCAGCGAGCGCGCCCTGAACCCCACTGCTCGATATCTGCAATCTCCCCAACCGCTCCTCTACTCTCACTCGCACCCCCATCTCTCTCTCCCTGCACTGCCCCAACATCTGTCACTACCCCCTCTCTCTCGCCCTCTCCCTGTATTACCCCCATTCTCCATCCTCCCGTCTTCTAGCCCCTACACCCCTCCCTATCTCTGTAACCTCCTCCAGCCCCTACACCCCTCCCTATCTCTGTAACCTCCTCCAGCCCCTACACCCATCCCTATCTCTGTAACATCCTCCAGTCCCTACACCCTCCCTATCTCTGTAACCTCCTCCAGCCCCTACACCCCTCCCTATCTCTGTAACCTCCTCCAGCCCCTACACCCCTCCCTATCTCTGTAACCTCCTACAGCCCCTACACCCCTCCCTATCTCTGTCACCTCCTCCAGCCCCTACACCTCTCCCTATCTCTGTAACCTCCTCCAGCCCCTACACCCCTCCCTATCTCTGTAACCTCCTCCAGCCCCTACACCCCTCCCTATCTCTGTAACCTCCTCCAGCCCCTATACCCCTCCCTATCTCTGTAACCTCCTCCTACAACCCTCCGAGATCTCTGATCTCCTCCAATTCCGGCCTCTCGAGCATCCCCCGATTCCCATCGCTCCACCATTGGCGGCCGTGCCTTCAGCTGCCTGGGGGGGGCCCTGAGCTCTGGAATTCCCTCCCTAAACCTCTCCACCTCCCTCTCTCTCTCTCTCTGTCTATCTCTCCCTCTCTCTCTCTCACTTTGTGTCTATCTCTGTCTCTCTGGCTCTCTCTGTCCCTCTCTCTTTCTCTGACTCTATCTCTCTCTCTGTCTCTCTCTCTGTCTCTCCCTCTCTCTCCCTCTGTCTCTCTCCCTGTTTCTCTCTGACTCTCTCTGTGTGTTTCTCTCTCTCTCTGTCTCTCTCTGTCTCTCTCTCTCTGTCTCTCCCTTTCTCTCCCTCTCTCTCTCTCCCTGTTTCTCTCTGACTCTCTCTGTGTGTTTCTCTCTCTCTCTGTCTCTCTCTCTGTGTCTCTCTCTCTGTGTCTCTCATTTTCTCTCTCTCTCTGTCTCTATGTCTCCCACTCTGTCTCTGTGTGTGTGTGTCTCTCTCTCTCTGTGTCTATCTCTCTTTCTGTCTCTCTCTCTCTCTGTCTCCCTCTCTGTGTTTCTCTCTGTCTCTCTATCTCTCTCTCTCTTTCCTTCCCTCTGATCCTTTAAGACGCTCCTTAAAATGCTGACTTCTTTGACCCAGCTTTCAGTCACTTGTCCCTAATACGTCCTGATGTCTGACTGATGCTCTGGTGAGCGTCCCTGTGGGCTGGTGTGGTTGCGATGGGGGGTGGTTGAAAACCCCATGACGAGCGAGCGGTTGGTGGAGAGGTGATCTGAGCGGGCAAACAGGGGCGGCCACGAATTGATGGCTCTCTCCCTCTCTCTCTCTCTGTGTGTCTGTCCCTGCAGGAAGATCTGCCTCCTGTGTAAGTGCCCTCGGGAGGAACACGCTATCAAGGCCCTGCCCTCTGAGCTCGAGAGCGTGGTCTACAAGATGGTCAGCACCTTCCATCGTTTCTCCATCTCGGACGACGACTCAGGCTGCGCGCTGGAGGAGTACGCCTGGGTTCCGCCCGGACTGAAGCCCGATCAGGTATCGCTCGCCTCCCCTCGTCCCCCACCCCGCAACCCCCAACCAATCCCTTCAGATTCTACAGCCCCACCCTCACCTCCCCCCACCTGCGGCCCCCCCTCCCCCGACAACTGGAGGTGTCCCAGCAAGCTCCGCCCACCTGTGACAGCCGCCAGGTCACCAAATGGAGCACAGCAAGATCCTGCCCTGGTTCGGTGCCGCGTTTGCCGCCCCCACCATTTTCCCTCCCCTCCTGCCTGTGAGCTTCACTCACACAACTGACATCAAGTCCCCGTCATCCAACCCCTCCGAGATCTCTGATCTCCTCCAATTCCGGCCTCTCGAGCATCCCCCGATTCCCATCGCTCCACCATTGGCGGCCGTGCCTTCAGCTGCCAGGGGGGGTCCCTGAGCTCTGGAATTCCCTCCCTCAACCTCTCCACCTCCCTCTCTCTCTCTCTCTCTCTTGTCTCTCTCGCTCTCTCACCTCCTTTAAGATGCTCCTGAAAACTGACCACTCTGACTGAGCTTTGGGTCCCCTGTCCGTAATATCCCTGCATGTGGTTCGGGGTCAGATTCTGTCCGATTTATGCTCCTGGTGTAGAGGGAGCTTTACTCCGTATCTAACCCCGTGCTGTACCTGTCCTGGGAGTGTTTGATGGGGACAGTGTAGAGGGAGCTTTACTCCGTATCTAACCCCGTGCTGTACCTGTCCTGGGAGTGTTTGATGGGGACAGTGTAGAGGGAGCTTTACTCTGTATCTAACACCGTGCTGTATCTGTCCTGGGAGTGTTTGATGGGGACAGTGTAGAGGGAGCTTTACTCTGTATCCAACCGCGTGCTGTACCTGTCCTGGGAGTGTTTGATGGGGACAGTGTAGAGGGAGCTTTACTCCGTATCTAACCCCGTGCTGTACCTGTCCTGGGAGTGTTTGATGGGGACAGTGTAGAGGGAGCTTTACTCTGTATCTAACACCGTGCTGTATCTGTCCTGGGAGTGTTTGATGGGGACAGTGTAGAGGGAGCTTTACTCTGTATCCAACCGCGTGCTGTACCTGTCCTGGGAGTGTTTGATGGGGACAGTGTAGAGGGAGCTTTACTCTGTATCTAACCCCGTGCTGTACCTGTCCTGGGAGTGTTTGATGTGGACGGTGTAGAGGGAGCTTTACTCTGTATCTAACCCCGTGCTGTACCTGTCCTGGGAGTGTTTGATGGGGACAGTGTAGAGGGAGCTTTACTCTGTATCTAACCCCATGCTGTACCTGTCCTGGGAATGTTTGATGGGGACGGTGTAGAGGGAGCTTTACTCTGTATCTAACCTCGTGCTGTACCTGTCCTGGGAGTGTTTGATGGGGACGGTGTAGAAGGAGCTTTACTCTGTATCTAACCCCGTGCTGTACCTGTCCTAGGAGTGTTTGATGGGGACAGTGTAGAGGGAGCTTTACTCTGTATCTAACCCCGTGCTGTACCTGTCCTGGGAGTGTTTGATGGGGACAGTGTAGAGGGAGCTTTACTCTGTATCTAACCCCGTGCTGTACCTGTCCTGGGTGTGTTCGATGGGGACAGTGTAGAGGGAGCTTTACTCTGTGTCTAACCCCGTGCTGTACCTGTCCTGGGAGTGTTTGATGGGGACAGTGTAGAGGGAGCGTTACTCTGTATCTAACCCCGTGCTGTACCTGTCCTGGGTGTGTTTGATGGGGACAGTGTAGAGGGAGCTTTACTCTGTATCTAACCCCGTGCTGTACCTGTCCTGGGAGTGTTTGATGGGGACGGTGTAGAGGGAGCTTTACTCTGTATCTAACCCCGTGCTGTACCTGTCCTGGGAGTGTTTGATGGGGACGGTGTCGAGGGAGCTTTACTCTGTATCTATTTTGTTCGAAGTTGGCGAGGGAAGGTCAGAAATTTCCCTCTTGGCTGAACGTTTCACCCTGAAGCCAGGTGATAAGGACTTCCCATTGAAATGGAGGCTCCTTATTAAATTGCGCTTTGCATAGGAAGGTGGAAGGGGATTGCCTGGGAATGTCGGCGGGCCATTCAGGGCTTATCACTGGCCCGGTACCGAGGGAGGCTGCAGGCCCTTGAACCAGGCCGAAACCTGCCCGCTCTCAGGCCGAGGCGAGGCGCTGAGGCCTCCCACCTTCCCCAGCCGCTGAGCCAGCTGGCTCGGGGCCCAGAGGCTGCTCGAACAACGGGTCTATCTGCTCATGGAGGCCCGTCCCCATAGCGACGGCCTAGATACAGCTAGGCCGATCGAAAGGCCGAGCCTGGAGCTAGTGTGGAGGCACCGGTGGGGAGGGGGAGGGGTGCGGCTGGATTCACAAGGTGGCAGGCAGTGTTTAAACAAACGTGGCCACGAATAAACATCGCAGACAGGGGGAGGGGCGCAGAACACCAGAATCCAAAAAAACCCACATTTCAGCCTTTAAACTGGCAAGATGCCTGAATTTTAACTGTACACTGACTGGTGTCTCTCAGTCCCTCTCTCTCAGGGAGATATCTGTACACTGACTGGTGTCTCTCAGTCCCCTCTCTCTCTCAGGGAGATATCTGTACACTGACTGGTGTCTCTCAGTCCGTCTCTCTCAGGGAGATATCTGTACACTGACTGGTGTCTCTCAGTCCCCTCTCTCTCAGGGAGATATCTGTACACTGACTGGTGTCTCTCAGTCCCCTCTCTCTCAGGGAGATATCTGTACACTGACTGGTGTCTCTCAGTCCCCTCTCTCTCTCAGGGAGATATCTGTACACTGACTGGTGTCTCTCAGTCCCCTCTCTCTCAGGGAGATATCTGTACACTGACTGGTGTCTCTCAGTCCCTCTCTCTCAGGGAGATATCTGTACACTGACTGGTGTCTCTCAGTCCCTCTCTCTCAGGGAGATATCTGTACACTGACTGGTGTCTCTCAGTCCCCTCTCTCTCTCCGGGAGGTATCTGTACACTGACTGGTGTCTCTCAGTCCCCTCTCTCTCTCAGGGAGATATCTGTACACTGACTGGTGTCTCTCAGTCCCCTCTCTCTCTCCGGGAGGTATCTGTACACTGACTGGTGTCTCTCAGTCCCCTCTCTCTCAGGGAGATATCTGTACACTGACAGGTGTCTCTCAGTCCCCCTCTCTCTCAGGGAGATATCTGTACACTGACTGGTGTCTCTCAGTCCCTCTCTCTCTCAGGGAGATATCTGTACACTGCCTGGTGTCTCTCAGTCTCCTCTCTCTCTCAGGGAAATATCTGTACACTGACTGGTGTCTCTCAGTCCCTCTCTCTCTCAGGGAGATATCTGTACACTGACTGGTGTCTCTCAGTCCCTCTCTCTCAGGGAGATATCTGTACACTGACTGGTGTCTCTCAGTCCCTCTCTCTCAGGGAGATATCTGTACACTGACTGGTGTCTCTCAGTCCCTCTCTCTCTCAGGGAGATATCTGTACACTGACTGGTGTCTCTCAGTCCCCCCTCTCTCAGGGAGATATCTGTACACTGACTGGTGTCTCTCAGTCCCTCTCTGTCAGGGAGATATCTGTACACTGACTGGTGTCTCTCAGTCCGTCTCTCTCTCAGGGAGATATCTGTACACTGACTGGTGTCTCTCAGTTCTCTCTCTCTCAGGGAGATATCTGTACACTGACTGGTGTCTCTCAGTCCCATCTCTCTCAGGGAGATATCTGTACACTGACTGGTGTGTCTCAGTCCCCCCTCTCTCTCAGGGAGATATCTGTACACTGACTGGTGTCTCTCAGTCCCTCTCTCTCAGGGAGATATCTGTACACTGACTGGTGTTTCTCAGTCCCCTCTCTCTCTCAGGGAGATATCTGGTCACTGACTGGCGTCTCTCAGTCCCTCTTTCTCTCAGGTAGATATCTGTACACTGACTGGTGTCTCTCAGTCCCGCTCTCTCAGGGAGATATCTGTGCACTGACTAGTGTCTCTCAGTCCCCTCTCTCTCAGGGAGATATCTGTACAATGACTGGTGTCTCTCAGTCCCTCTCAGGGAGATATCTGTACACTGACTGGTGTCTCTCAGTCCCCTCTCTCTCTCAGGGAGATATCTGTACACTGACTGGTGTTTCTCAGTCCCCTCTCTCTCTCAGGGAGATATCTGTACACTGACTGGTGTCTCTCAGTCCCCTCTCTCTCAGGGAGATATCTGGTCACTGACCGGTGTCTCTCAGTCCCTCTTTCTCTGAGGGAGATATCTGTCTACTGACTGGTGTCTCTCAGTCCCGCTCTCTCAAGGAGATATCTGTACACTGACTGGTATCTCTCATTCCCTCTCTCTCGGTGAGATATCTGTACACTGACTGGTATCTCTCTGTCCCCTCTCTCTCAGGGAGATATCTGTACACTGACTGGTGTCTCTCAGTCTCTGTCAGGGAGATATCTGTACACTGACTGGTGTCTCTCAGTCCCTCTCTCTCAGGGAGATATCTGTACACTGACTGGTGTCTCTCAGTCCCCTCTCTCTCTCAGGGAGATATCTGTACACTGACTGGTGTCTCTCAGTCCCTCTCTCTTAGGGAGATATCTGTACACTGACTGGTGTCTCTCAGTCCCCTCTCTCTCTCAGGGAGATATCTGTACACTGACTGGTGCCTCTCAGTCCCCTCTCTCTCGGTGATATCTGTACACTGATTGGTGTCTCTCAGTCCCCTCTCTCTCTCTCAGGGAGATATCTGTACACTGACTGGCGTCTCTCAGTCCCCTCTCTCTCAGGGAGATATCTGTACACTGACTGGTGTCTCTCAGTCCCCCCTCTCTCAGGGAGATATCTGTACACTGACTGGTGTCTCTCAGTCCCTCTCTCTCAGGGAGATATCTGTACACTGACTGGTGTCTCTCTGTCCCCTCTCTCTCAGGGAGATATCTGTACACTGACTGGTGTCTCTCAGTCCCCTCTCTCTCAGGGAGATATCTGTACACTGACTGGTGTCTCTCAGTCCCTCTCTCTCTCAGGGAGATATCTGTACACTGACTGGTGTCTCTCAGTCTCTCTCAGGGAGATATCTGTACACTGCCTGGCGTCTCTTTCTCTCTCAGGGCCCTGATTGATTCTAGCAGGGTGAGAGTAGGGACTGATTTCACCCTCTTTAATCTGTGCCTGATTGTATTTTCAATCTGATTTGTTTGGTTCTATTTACCAGTCCTGTACACTGGGATCGGCCATCGAGGAATGTAATTAACGTGGTTCACAAATATTTGTACTGTTGGCTTGGCACTTGATGAATGTCTTGCTGAATTTTACCCTCGCACATCACTGCCTTAAAGGGACAGTGTCTTTGAAATGGGCCGAGTGCAGATGCCTTTCAATTAAGTTGTGTTCTGTTTAAATTTGTTCACGGGGATGTGGGGGTTGCTGGCTGGGCCCAGCATTTATTGCCCATCCCTAATTGCCCCCTTGAGATGGTGATGGGTGAGCTGACTTCTTGAGCCGCTGCAGTCCCCGTGTGGTGTAGGTACACCCACCGTGCTGTTAGGGAGGGAGTTCCAGGATTTTGTCCCGTGTGGTGTAGGTACACCCACCGTGCTGTTAGGGAGGGAGTTCCAGGATTTTGTCCATGTGGTGTAGGTACACCCACCGTGCTGTTAGGGAGGGAGTTCCAGGATTTTGTCCCGTGTGGTGTAGGTACACCCACCGTGCTGTTAGGGAGGGAGTTCCAGGATTTTGTCCCGTGTGGTGTAGGTACACCCACCGTGCTGTTAGGGAGGGAGTTCCAGGATGTTGTCCCGTGTGGTGTAGGTACACCCACCGTGCTGTTAGGGAGGGAGTTCCAGGATTTTGTCCCGTGTGGTGTAGGTACACCCACCGTGCTGTTAGGGAGGGAGTTCCAGGATTTTGTCCCGTGTGGTGTAGGTACACCCACCGTGCTGTTAGGGAGGGAGTTCCAGGATTTTGTCCCGTGTGGTGTAGGTACACCCACCGTGCTGTTAGGGAGGGAGTTCCAGGATTTTGACCCAGCGACAGTGAAGGAACGGCCGATATATTTCCAAGTCGGGATGGTGAGGGGCTCGGAGGGGAACTTGCAGGTGGTGGTGTTCCCCATGTGTCTGCTGCCCTTGTCCTTCTAGGTGGTAGAGGTGGTGGGTTTGGGCGGTGCTGTCGAAGGAGCCTTGGCGAGTTGCTGCAGTGCATCTTGTAGATGGTACACACACTGCTGCCCCTGTGCGTCGGTGGTGGAGGGAGTGAATGTTTGTGGATGGGGTGCCGATCGAGCGGGGCTGCTTTGTCCTGGACGGTGTCGAGCTTCTTGAGTGTTGTGGGAGCCGCACTCATCCAGGCAAGTGAGGAGTATCCCATCACACTCCTGACTTGTGCCTTGTAGATGGGGGACAGGCTTTGGGGAGTCAGGAGGTGAGTTACTGTCCGCAGGATTCCCAGCCTCTGACCTGCTCTTGTAGCCACAGTGTTTATATGGCTGGGTCCAGTTCAGTTTCTGGTCAATGGTAACCCCCAGGATGTTGATAGTGGAGGATTCAATGATGGTAATGCCATTGAACGTCATGTGGAGCTGGGTGGATCGAAGACAGGGCCAGGCTGCTGGGTTGGAAGGAGACAGACTGTGACAGGGAGGTGGGTGGTTCGGTTGTGTGGGACTGAGCAACGTGTTGGTGGTTCCATGAGTTAGCCAGAAGCCTTCACGCAGATCACAATGATGTTAACCTGTTTTCATTGCAGGTTTACCAATACTTCAGCTGTCTTCCAGAAGACAAGATTCCCTACATAAACAGTCCGGGAGAAAGATACCGGATCAAACAACTTCTCCGGCAACTGCCCCCTCATGACAGTGAGGTCAGTGACTAGATCACCATCGGCCAATTCCCCCGAAATGTAGCAGAGTTTATATCTAGAATAACAGATACCCGGGAGTGAGTTACAGACTGGAATCGAATCGAGGGGTTCGGAGGTTTATATATAGAATAACAGATACCCGGGAGTGAGTTACAGACTGGAATCTAATCGAGGGGTTCAGGGGGTTTATATATAGAATAACAGATACCCGGGAGTGAGTTACAGACTGGAATCTAATCGAGGGGTTCGGGGTGGTTTATATATAGAATAACAGATACCCGGGAGTGAGTTACAGACTAGAATCTAATCGAGGGGTTCGGGGTGGTTTATATATAGAAATCAACAGATACCCGGTAGTGAGTTACAGACTGGAATCTAATCGAGGGTTTCGGGGGGGTTTATATATAGAATAAAAGATACCCGGCGGCGAGTTACAGACTGGAATCTAATCGAGGGGTTCGGGGTGGTTTATATGTAGAATAACAGATACCCCGGAATGAGTTACAGGACTGGAATCTAATCAAGGGATTCAGGGGGGGTTTATATATAGAATAACAGATACCCGGGAGTGAGTTACAGACTGGAATCTAATCGAAGGGGGTTCGGGGTGGTTTATATATAGAATAACAGATACCCGGGAGTGAGTTACAGACTGGAATCTAATCGAGGGGGTTCGGGGGGGTTTATATATAGAATAACAGATACCCGGGAATGAGGTACAGACTGGAATCTAATCGAGGGGCTCGGGGGGTTTATATATAGAATAACAGATACCCGGGAGTGAGTTACAGACTGGAATCTAATTGAGGGGTTCGGGTTCGGGGTGGTTTATATATAGAATAACAGATACCCGGGAGTGAGGTACAGACTGGAATCTAATCGAGGGGTTTGGGGGTGGTTTATATATAGAATAACAGATACCCGGGAGTGAGTTACAGACTGGAATCTAATCGAGGGGTTCGGGGGGGCTTTATATATAGAAATAACAGATACCCGGGAGTGAGGTACAGACCTGGAATCTAATCGAGGGGTTCGGGGGGGTTTATATATAGAATAACAGATATCCGGGAGTGAGTTTACAGACCTGGGAATCTAATCGAGGGGTTCGGGGGGTTTATATATAGAATAACAGATACCCAGGAGTGAGTTGCAGACTGGAATCTAATCGAGGGGTTCAGTGTGGTTTATTTATAAAATAAACAGACACCATGGGAGTGAGTTACAGACTGGAATCTAATTGAGGGATTCGGGGGGGTTTATATATAGAATAAAAGATACCCAGGAGTGAGTTACAGACTGGAATCTAATCGAGGGGTTCGGCGGGTTTATATTTAGAATAACAGATACCCCGGGAGTGAGTTACAGACTGGAATCTAATCGAGGGGTTCGGGGGGTTTATAAATAGAATAACAGATACCCGGGAGTGAGTTCCAGACTGGAATCTAATCGAGGGGTTCATGGGGTGTTATATATAGAATAACAGATACCCGGGCATGAGTTACAGACTGGAATCTAATCGAGGGTTTCGGTGGGGTTTATATATAGAATAACAGACACCCGGGAATGTGTTACACACTGGAATCTAATCGAGGGGTTCGGTGTGGTTTATATATAGAATAACAGATACCCGGGAGTGAGTTACAGACTGGAATCTAATCGAGGGGGTTTCGCGGTGTTTATATATAGAATAACAGATACCCCGGGAGTGAGTTACAGACTGGAATCTAATCGAGGGGTTCGGGGGGTTTATATATAGAATAACAGATACCCGGGAGTGAGTTACAGACTGGAATCTAATCGAGGGGTTCGGGGGGTTTATATTTAGACTAATGAGTGCACGGTGTGTGTCTCCCACAGCCTCAATATTGTAATAGTCTGGATGAGGAGGAGAGAAGGATTTGAAGTTGTTTAGATCAGCAGCGCAAGCGGGGAGAATCTGGGCCGTGGGACTGTTCGGGCCATTCCCTGTGACTGTTACAGGAGCGATCTGTGAGCAGGTAACTCTCTAGAATGGTTTTCTCCTCCTCTTGCAACCCTGCCTCCCATCTCCCTCACCATCTCCTGCACCCTCTGACCTTCCCCCCGTGTCCTTCCAACATATCATTGACCTTCCAGCCATGACCCTTGACCTTCCGCTCTCCCTCTGGCCTTCTCCCCTTCTCCTCTGGCACTCTGACCTTCGCCCCTCAACCTTCTGCCCCCACCCTGAATTTCCCCTTGACCTTCCACCCATTGCCACCCAACCCCGCCGCCTCCCCGTGACAGTCTGCCCATCCCCTCGGCCTTCTGCCTGCCCTTTGACCCCTGCCTTCTCTCGAACGAAGCAACTGACCTCTCTCTGCTCCTTCTCTCACCCTCCCCCACCCCCCACCCCACCCACATCCCCCACCGCTCCCCCCCACAATCGTTTGCAGTGCGGACGCCAGATCCCATGCGGTGACCTCGCCGTGTTCGCCAGCCGGGTGGGTCACGGCGCCTTCTGGCACCCGGAGTGCTTCACCTGTGCCGCCTGCAGCGAGCTCCTGCTGGACCCTCTCTACTTCTACCAGGATGGGAAGATCTACTGCGGGAGCATCACGCCGAGCAGATTAAGCCACGGTGCCAGGCCTGTGATGAGGTGAGTGAGGCAGCCGGGGGGGGTGGGGGGTGGGGGGGGAGCTGGTGGTTAAGGGGGTGGGGGGGGGGGTGAAGCCTGTCGCAGTCAAATATCTGCCTCTGCGCGACCCACACACAAGCCCCCCCCACCACCTTCCCTGCCAACCTGACGGGCAATAGCCCTTTTAAAAACCACCCTCACCACCCCCAGCCCCCACCACACCCCCAACCCCACTCCCCACCCCCACCCTCACCCCACCTCATCACCCCCACCCCCACCCCACCCCTCCTCCCCACCCCCCCCACCCCCCCACCCCCCCACTACAACATCAGGATCCAGAGACTCAGGGTTTCTCCTCCATCCTCTGGACGTACGAATTGGAAGCAGGAGTAGGCCACTCAGCCCCTCGAGCCTTCCCCCCCTTCCCCCTCCGGTCAATCCGATCGTGGCTGACCTGATTGCCAACCACCCCCGCCTCCGATAACACTCTCACCACCACCCCCCCCCACCCCCACCACACCTCCCCCACTCACCCTTTGCTTACCAGGAGGCCTCCCCACCTCCGCCTCAAAGACTCTGCCCCCCACCGCCCCCCCCCCCCCAACTCCCTTTGGAGGGAGGGAGTCCCCAACGACTCATGTGACCCGCTTGAGGGGTAATAAAAAGGATTCTCCTCGCCACCGCCCCCCCACCGTCTCCCTTACTTTTTTTCAAAACAGCGACCCCGAGGGGCAGGCCCGAACTGAAGCCTGAGCCCCAACAACTTAGGGGAAAGGGAGAAGGGAGGCCTCTGGCCTTGTGTACCCTCTTGGGTACACCCAACCGCTTGGCAGCCCGAGATTATTCCCACCCCCACCATCCCCGGGCCCCTGAATATATTGGTTGTGGGGGGAAGTTGGTGGGGGGGGGGGGGGGGTGGGGGGGTGGTGGTGGGGGGGGAGGTGGGGTATCGTCGGGTTGGGCCGGGCAAGCTAGGCCTCAGGCCTACGGATGAGCGAACTTCCGGCACCAATATTGGCCCGGGGATGGCTGCTCTCGTCTTAACTCTCTCTCTCCCTCTCTCCCTCTCTCTCCCTCTCTCTCCCTCTCTCTCTCTCTCTCTCTCTCTCCCCTCTCTCTGTCTCTCTCTCTCTCTCTCTCCCTCTCTCCCTCTCTCTCCCTCTCTCTCTCTCTCCTCTCTCTCCCTCTCTCTGTCTCTCGCTCTCTCTCTCCCCTCTCTCCCTCTCTCCCTCTCTCTCTCTCCCTCTCTCTCACCTCTCTCTGTCTCTCTCTCTCTCTCCATCTCTCCATCTCTCCCTCTCTCTGTCTCTCTCTCTCTCTCCCATCTCTCCCTCTCTCCCTCTCTCTCTCTCTCCATCTCTCCCTCTCTCCCACTCTCTCTCCATCTCGTCCTCCACAAACCCGTTCTTCTCCGCAGATCATCTTCACCAGCCAGTGCACAGTGGCCGAGGGACACCACTGGCACATGAAGCACTTCTGCTGCTTCGAGTGCGAGGCCCCACTGGCTGGGCAGCGGTACATCATGAAGGCCAGTCAGCCGTTCTGCTTCCCCTGCTTCGAGGCCCTTTACGCCGAATACTGCGACACCTGTGGGGAGCATATCGGTGAGTCCCTCAGCCTCCCAGGACAGACTTCCCCACCCCTCGTAGATCAAGGGACAAGGGCTCACAAATTGGGGTTAGACACAGAGTAAAGCCCCCCCCTTACACCGTCCCCATCAAACACTCCCAGGTACAGCACGGAGTTAGATACAGTGTAAAGCTCCCTCTACACCGTCCCCATCAAACACTCCCAGGACAGGTACAAGCACGGGGTTAGATACAGAGTAAATCTCCCTCTACACCCGTCCCCATCAAACACTCCCAGGACAGGTTACAGCACGGGGTTAGATACAGAGTAAAGCTCCCTCTACACCGTCCCCATCAAACACTCCCAGGACAGGTACAGCACGGGGTTAGATACAGAGTAAATCTCCCCTCTACACCGTCCCCATCAAACACTCCCCAGGACAGATGCAGCACGGGGTTAGACACAGAGTAAAGCTCCCTCTACACCGTCCCCATCAAACACTCCCCAGGACAGGTGCAGCACGGGGTTAGATACAGAGTAAAGCTCCCTCTACACCGTCCCCATCAAACACTCCCCAGGACAGGTACAGCACGGGGTGAGATACAGAGTAAAGCTCCCTCTACACCGTCACCATCAAACACTCCCAGGACAGGTACAGCACGGGGTTAGATACAGAGTAAAGCTCCCCTCTATACTGTCCCCATCAAACACTCCCAGGACAGATACAGCACGGGGTTAGATACAGAGTATAGCTCCCTCTACACCGTCCCCATCAAACACTCCCAGGACAGGTACAGCACGGGGTTAGATACAGAGTAAAGCTCCCTCTACACTGTCCCCATCAAACACTCCCAGGACAGGTACAGCACGGGGTTAGATACAGAGTAAAGCTCCCTCTACACAGTACCCATCAAACACTCCCAGGACAGGTACAGCACGGGGTTAGATACAGAGTAAAGCTCCCTCTACACCGTCCCCATCAAACACTCCCCAGGACAGGTACAGCACGGGGTTAGATACAGAGTAAAGCTCCCTCTACACCATCCACATCAAACACTCCCAGGATAGGTACAGCACGGTGTTAGATACAGAGTAAAGCTCCCTCTACACTGTCCCCATCAAACACTCCCAGGACAGGTACAGCACGGGGTTAGATACAGTGTAAAGCTCCCTCTACACCGTCCCCATCAAACACTCCTAGGACAGGTACAGCACGGGATTAGATACAGAGTAAAGCTCCCTCTACACTATCCCCATCAAACACTCCCAGGACAGGTACAGCATGGGGTTAGATACAGAGTAAAGCTCCCTTAACACTGTCCCCATCAAACACACCCAGGACAGATACAGCACGGGGTTAGATACAGAGTAAATCTCCCTCTACACCGTCCCCATCAAACACTCCCAGGACAGGTACAGCACGGGGTTAGATACAGGGGAGAGTGATGTTTGAGGGAGTCCAGGTTGGAGTTGGGTGTGAGTTGTGTTTGACGAGGCCGGTTGCCTGGGGATTAACTGGGTCTCTCTCTGTCTCTCTCTCTCTCTCTCTCTCTGTTTCCCCACCAGGCATTGACCAGAGTGAGATGACCTATCACGGACAGCACTGGCACGCTACCCAGCTCTGTTTCCGCTGTGCGGCCTGCGGCCTCCCCCTGCTGGGCCTCCCCTTCCTGCCCCAAGCAAGGCCAGATCTTCTGCTCCAAGGCCTGCGCCCAGGCCTGTCAACTAGAGGCCTCCGACTCCTGCGATTCGGCCCTGCAGGGAGGCCAGGCCAGGCCGAAGGGGCGGCGCAGGGCGTCCAGGACAGGCCGGCCCTCGGCCAAGGGGCTGGAGGCCCGACATTCCGCCCAGGCCCGGGCGGAGGGCGAAGGTCACCGGGCAGGGTCGGACGGCGGGAAGCCCGGCAACAGCCTCAACCGAGGCTGTGCGCCGGAGAGCGGACGGACGCCATGCCTCAGGACCCCGATGTCACGATACAAGCCGGACCGGCAAGTCAACTCGAGAGGGGAGTGACAGGTAACAAGACACATGCGGCGTGAAGGGAGCTTTACTCTGTATCTAACCCCGTACTGTACCTGTCCTGGGAGTGTTTGATGGGGAGGGTGTAGAGGGAGCTTTACTCTGTATCTAACCCCGTGCTGTACCTGTCCCTGGGGAGTGTTTGATGGGGACGGTGTAGAGGGAGCTTTACTCTGTATCTAACCCCGTGCTGTACCTGTCCTGGGAGTGTTTGATGGGGACGGTGTAGAGGGAGCTTTACTCTGTATCTAACCCCGTGCTGTACCTGTCCTGGGAGTGTTTGATGGGGACAGTGTAGAGGGAGCTTTACTCTGTATCTAACCCCGTGCTGTACCTGTCCTGGGAGTGTTTGATGGGGACAGTGTAGAGGGAGCTTTACTCTGTATCTAACCCCCATGCTGTACCTGTCCTGGGAGTGTTTGATGGGGACGGTGGTAGAGGGAGCTTTACTCTGTATCTAACACCCGTGCTGTACCTGTCCTGGGAGTGTTTGATGGGGACAGTGTAGAGGGAGCTTTACTCTGTATCTAACCCCGTGCTGTACCTGTCCTGGGAGTGTTTGATGGGGACAGTGTAGAGGGAGATTTACTCTGTATCTAACCCCGTGTTGTTCCTGTTCTGGGAGTGTTTGATGGGGACAGTGTAGAGGGAGCTTTACTCTGTATCTAACCCCGTGCTGTACCTGTCCTGGGAGTGTTTGATGGGGACAGTGTAGAGGGAGCTT
>JANJGN010005130.1:0-26347 GCA_026770705.1 Isurus oxyrinchus
AAGAGCCAGACATCTATGACCCAAACATGGTAGCACTTACCAAAGCAAAGAAAAAGCAAATGCTAATGTTCAGGCAACAATTGTCTGTATTGTGAAATGACAAGACTAAATCGGACAAAATGTTATCAATGAAACATGTTGAGCCCTAAAAAGAAGCTTAATCTACTTTGCTGACTTCATTAACTGCAAAATCAATGATGTTACAAAGTTAAGATCACAAACTTGCAACTTACATCTCCTGCACATTTCTTTCTTTGCACCTCCTTCCATTTCACTTCCAGACTGCAGGTGACTGCTTGCATTTAACACCAATCCTTTATAATGCTTCAAAACTCAAGATTTAAATGCTGCAATTAACACATCATTCTGTGACCTTTGAATAGGTAAAAATGAGTGTCTTTGATACAGTGTTGCCCGGATTTCAGTTCCTGACGTGTTAATCCCAGCTATGCAGCACAAGCTAAATCCATGCTTTTGCTAAAAAGGTCGTTTTAGAACTTGGTGGCCAGATAAATTTTGAAAATGGAAATTCAACCAAGTCAGGTATATATCGCACCAACAAGAATGCACTATCAAATATCAGAAAGGGAACGTGACCATTAGAGTCATGTTTGCCAGTCATAGTCAGCATTACAGAAAAACTTAACTGTAATGTGTGATGATGATGTGACAATCAAGGCACCACAACAAGCTGCACTTAGAGACTGTGTTTTCTAGCTGCTTTGAGTACCCCTGTTGAAGGGACTTCAGAGTGCACATTTCATATGAAACTAGCAGTCCTCACAAAGGCAAACACAGACTTCAGGAAAGTGGAATAAGTGAAATAAAGTACAATTAGCTTGATTAGAGCTTTGGACTGTACTTCTTACAGGCAATTATAATGAAAAAAAACATTGCAGGATGAGGAGGCAAAATGAAGAAGGCAGACACATCTCACACCAATAGGTTGGCTGTTTACTGTAGGGAAAAGTAAGGTGTAAGATCATGTTATTCCAGAAAAGTGAGTCACTGAAACAATGGGCAGTCATTGGGAATGAATAGAATTCACCACTTCCACTCATTTTCGTGAAGCAAGCTGTGTGGAAAAGCTGCCTGTTAAAATATCTCCAGTGAAATGTGCTCAGGTGCAGAAAAGCAACACCAACAAGAAGTACCCTGTTTAAAGTCACGTCAATTTCACAACAGACATCTTGGCTATTGCAGTCAAAAGTCACCACAACAAGTAGAACTTACAGCGTTTTGAAGGGAACAAGCTGTTGGCACTCATGTTGCGGCGTCTTTAAACAGGACATTTTGCACACCGTCTTGACTGGTAGCCGTAACAAAAGTATCCTTACTGAAAGTTGGAGAATATTGTAAAGATAGTGCATATTGGGAGGAAAGCAGAGCACGTTATTGTGAGTATAAGCTTATAGATATCCATCGTGTCAGGTCAGTTGTCGAGAGTTCCAGATGAGGAGGCCAATCATCTATGACCCAAACATGGTAGCACTTACGAAAGGAATGAAAAAGCAAATGCTAATGTTCAGGCAACAAATTGTTGGAGATGCGGACTTCCGTCATGACAGGCAAAATCCAGGCATGATTCCAGGAGGTAAGGGCAAAATGTACAGATTAGCACCAGGTGGTTAAAGCAGACAGACAAATCTCAATCCAACAGGTTAGCCTTGAACATCCAACAAATAAGGCTGTGTTATTCCAAGTTCATAACATACCAGAACACATGGTCATCTAAAATTTTGGAAAAAGTGAAGAATAAACAAATGCAGTCAAACTTTTAAAACAACATTTAGCAAGTTCTGCCTCTTCAAATATCTCCAGTGAAGTCTGCTCAACTGTAGAAACGCATTGCAAACAAGAGGAATACAGTATAAAGTCAGGTCAATTTCTCAATGGAAAACTGGCCCAGTGCAGTTACAATTCACCACAATGAGTATTCTGATGGGAAGATACTGTATGCACTCATGTTCTGGTGTCCTGAGACGGCTTGGTTGCACAGTGCTACAAATGAATCTGAAAGATGACGTAGGAGGAAGAAGAGCTTGAACTGGGTTCAAAAAACAACACCTTATGGTTAGCATCATTTTGTAGAGATCCATCACGTTACCTCCGTTGTCAAGGTTTGCTAATGTCTAACAAGATTGCACATGAAGAGCCAGACATCTATGCACCAAACAGGGTAACATTTTAGATTCTTTCTTTCAAGATCATGTGGGTACCACTGTTGAGATGACTTCACATATCACATCTCACGTGCAAGTGCCAGTTTGCATACAGGTAAGGAGAGACTTCAGGACTGTGAAATGAAGAGGAAAAAGTGCATTTAGAACTTAGGGCTTCAGTCATTACAGGCAATAATAAAATAAAGATTGCAGGATGAACAGGCAAAATGGACAATTTCCCAACGAGTGCTTATAGAAGGCAAACAAATCTGACCCTAGCTGGCTAGATGCTAACTTGCAGGCAAAATTAAAATGCCTTATTGTAAGATCATGTTATTCCCAGAAAAGATGTGTTTGTGTAAATTCATATTATTCCAGAACACATGGTCAGACAAAAAGACGGGTAATGGTGAAGAATGAACAAAATTAACCAAATCAACTCATCCTTCGCAAACAAATCATAGCACCTTGTGCCTCTTACACATCCCCAGTCAAACCTGTTCAGGTGCAGAAATGCATTGTAAACCAGAGATAAATTTAAAGACAGACTTCAAGGCAGTGAAATAAAGAAGAAACAATGCATTTAGAGATTAGGCCTTCAGTCAAAACAGGCAACAATGAAATAAAGATTGCAGGATCAACAGGCAAAATGAACAAATTTGCAACAGGTGTTTTAAGAAGGCAGACAACTCTCAAACCAGTCGGTTAGATGTTATCTTGTAGGGAAAATTAAGATGTGGTTATGTAAGGTCATGATATTACAGAAAAGATGTTCACCAAAACGATGGGCAGCGGTTGAGAATGAACAAAAGTCACCAATTCCACTCATCATTTGAAGCAAGCTCTTTGGAAGTGCTGCCTGCGAAATGTGCTCAGATGCAGAAAAGCAACACAAAAAAGAGGAATACAGTGTAAAGTCGCAACAGTTTCACAACAGAGATCTAGGCTATTGCAATCAAAAGTCCCCACAACAAGCAAAACGTACAGGGTTTTGAAGGGAACAAGCTGTTTGCACTCTTGTTGCGGTGTCTTTAGACTGGATAGGTTGCACAGCACCTTGACTGATAGGCCAAAGGAAAGAATCCTTTCTGAAAGTTGGTATAAATCGGAAAGACAGATTTTTTTGGGAAGAATGCAGAACACATTACAATGAATATAACGACATTGAAATCCATCGTGACATGTGAGTTGTCAAGAGTTCCACTTTACTCACAAGTTTGCACGTGAAGGGCCGAACATTTATGACCCTTTTGAAACAACACATCGCACCTTCTGCCTCTTAAGATATCTGCAGTGAAATCTGTTCAGGTTCAGAAATACACCTAAATGCACTAAACAGGAGGTATATTGTATAAAATCATGTCAATTTCTCAATACAAAATTTGACCAGTGCTATAACAATTCACAACAACAGGAGTTTTGATGGCAAGATGCTGTTTCACTACTGTTCTGGTGTCCTGAGACTGCCCTGGATGCTCAGTGATACAGAAGTGCCTGAAAAGTGATGAAGGCAGGCAAAAGAACTTGAAGTTGGATGAAAAGAGAGCACATTCTTTTTAGCATCACCGTGTAGAGATCCAACGTGACATGTCAGTTGTCAACTGTTGCAGGTTACTCACAAGGTTGCAAGTCAAGAGCCAGACATCTATGACCCAAACATGGTAGCACTTACCAAAGCAAAGAAAAAGCAAATGCTAATGTTCAGGCAACAATTGTCTGTATTGTGAAATGACAAGACTAAATCGGACAAAATGTTATCAATGAAACATGTTGAGCCCTAAAAAGAAGCTTAATCTACTTTGCTGACTTCATTAACTGCAAAATCAATGATGTTACAAAGTTAAGATCACAAACTTGCAACTTACATCTCCTGCACATTTCTTTCTTTGCACCTCCTTCCATTTCACTTCCAGACCGCAGGTGACTGCTTGCATTTAACACCAATCCTTTATAATGCTTCAAAACTCAAGATTTAAATGCTGCAATTAACACATCATTCTGTGACCTTTGAATAGGTAAAAATGAGTGTCTTTGATACAGTGTTGCCCGGATTTCAGTTCCTGACGTGTTAATCCCAGCTATGCAGCACAAGCTAAATCCATGCTTTTGCTAAAAAGGTCGTTTTAGAACTTGGTGGCCAGATAAATTTTGAAAATGGAAATTCAACCAAGTCAGGTATATATCGCACCAACAAGAATGCACTATCAAATATCAGAAAGGGAACGTGACCATTAGAGTCATGTTTGCCAGTCATAGTCAGCATTACAGAAAAACTTAACTGTAATGTGTGATGATGATGTGACAATCAAGGCACCACAACAAGCTGCACTTAGAGACTGTGTTTTCTAGCTGCTTTGAGTACCCCTGTTGAAGTGACTTCAGAGTGCACATTTCATATGAAACTAGCAGTCCTCACAAAGGCAAACACAGACTTCAGGAAAGTGGAATAAGTGAAATAAAGTACAATTAGCTTGATTAGAGCTTTGGACTGTACTTCTTACAGGCAATTATAATGAAAAAAAACATTGCAGGATGAGGAGGCAAAATGAAGAAGGCAGACACATCTCACACCAATAGGTTGGCTGTTTACTGTAGGGAAAAGTAAGGTGTAAGATCATGTTATTCCAGAAAAGTGAGTCACTGAAACAATGGGCAGTCATTGGGAATGAATAGAATTCACCACTTCCACTCATTTTCGTGAAGCAAGCTGTGTGGAAAAGCTGCCTGTTAAAATATCTCCAGTGAAATGTGCTCAGGTGCAGAAAAGCAACACCAACAAGAAGTACCCTGTTTAAAGTCACGTCAATTTCACAACAGACATCTTGGCTATTGCAGTCAAAAGTCACCACAACAAGTAGAACTTACAGCGTTTTGAAGGGAACAAGCTGTTGGCACTCATGTTGCGGCGTCTTTAAACAGGACATTTTGCACACCGTCTTGACTGGTAGCCGTAACAAAAGTATCCTTACTGAAAGTTGGAGAATATTGTAAAGATAGTGCATATTGGGAGGAAAGCAGAGCACGTTATTGTGAGTATAAGCTTATAGATATCCATCGTGTCAGGTCAGTTGTCGAGAGTTCCAGATGAGGAGGCCAATCATCTATGACCCAAACATGGTAGCACTTACGAAAGGAATGAAAAAGCAAATGCTAATGTTCAGGCAACAAATTGTTGGAGATGCGGACTTCCGTCATGACAGGCAAAATCCAGGCATGATTCCAGGAGGTAAGGGCAAAATGTACAGATTAGCACCAGGTGGTTAAAGCAGACAGACAAATCTCAATCCAACAGGTTAGCCTTGAACATCCAACAAATAAGGCTGTGTTATTCCAAGTTCATAACATACCAGAACACATGGTCATCTAAAATTTTGGAAAAAGTGAAGAATAAACAAATGCAGTCAAACTTTTAAAACAACATTTAGCAAGTTCTGCCTCTTCAAATATCTCCAGTGAAGTCTGCTCAACTGTAGAAACGCATTGCAAACAAGAGGAATACAGTATAAAGTCAGGTCAATTTCTCAATGGAAAACTGGCCCAGTGCAGTTACAATTCACCACAATGAGTATTCTGATGGGAAGATACTGTATGCACTCATGTTCTGGTGTCCTGAGACGGCTTGGTTGCACAGTGCTACAAATGAATCTGAAAGATGACGTAGGAGGAAGAAGAGCTTGAACTGGGTTCAAAAAACAACACCTTATGGTTAGCATCATTTTGTAGAGATCCATCACGTTACCTCCGTTGTCAAGGTTTGCTAATGTCTAACAAGATTGCACATGAAGAGCCAGACATCTATGCACCAAACAGGGTAACATTTTAGATTCTTTCTTTCAAGATCATGTGGGTACCACTGTTGAGATGACTTCACATATCACATCTCACGTGCAAGTGCCAGTTTGCATACAGGTAAGGAGAGACTTCAGGACTGTGAAATGAAGAGGAAAAAGTGCATTTAGAACTTAGGGCTTCAGTCATTACAGGCAATAATAAAATAAAGATTGCAGGATGAACAGGCAAAATGGACAATTTCCCAACGAGTGCTTATAGAAGGCAAACAAATCTGACCCTAGCTGGCTAGATGCTAACTTGCAGGCAAAATTAAAATGCCTTATTGTAAGATCATGTTATTCCCAGAAAAGATGTGTTTGTGTAAATTCATATTATTCCAGAACACATGGTCAGACAAAAAGACGGGTAATGGTGAAGAATGAACAAAATTAACCAAATCAACTCATCCTTCGCAAACAAATCATAGCACCTTGTGCCTCTTACACATCCCCAGTCAAACCTGTTCAGGTGCAGAAATGCATTGTAAACCAGAGATAAATTTAAAGACAGACTTCAAGGCAGTGAAATAAAGAAGAAACAATGCATTTAGAGATTAGGCCTTCAGTCAAAACAGGCAACAATGAAATAAAGATTGCAGGATCAACAGGCAAAATGAACAAATTTGCAACAGGTGTTTTAAGAAGGCAGACAACTCTCAAACCAGTCGGTTAGATGTTATCTTGTAGGGAAAATTAAGATGTGGTTATGTAAGGTCATGATATTACAGAAAAGATGTTCACCAAAACGATGGGCAGCGGTTGAGAATGAACAAAAGTCACCAATTCCACTCATCATTTGAAGCAAGCTCTTTGGAAGTGCTGCCTGCGAAATGTGCTCAGATGCAGAAAAGCAACACAAAAAAGAGGAATACAGTGTAAAGTCGCAACAGTTTCACAACAGAGATCTAGGCTATTGCAATCAAAAGTCCCCACAACAAGCAAAACGTACAGGGTTTTGAAGGGAACAAGCTGTTTGCACTCTTGTTGCGGTGTCTTTAGACTGGATAGGTTGCACAGCACCTTGACTGATAGGCCAAAGGAAAGAATCCTTTCTGAAAGTTGGTATAAATCGGAAAGACAGATTTTTTTGGGAAGAATGCAGAACACATTACAATGAATATAACGACATTGAAATCCATCGTGACATGTGAGTTGTCAAGAGTTCCACTTTACTCACAAGTTTGCACGTGAAGGGCCGAACATTTATGACCCTTTTGAAACAACACATCGCACCTTCTGCCTCTTAAGATATCTGCAGTGAAATCTGTTCAGGTTCAGAAATACACCTAAATGCACTAAACAGGAGGTATATTGTATAAAATCATGTCAATTTCTCAATACAAAATTTGACCAGTGCTATAACAATTCACAACAACAGGAGTTTTGATGGCAAGATGCTGTTTCACTACTGTTCTGGTGTCCTGAGACTGCCCTGGATGCTCAGTGATACAGAAGTGCCTGAAAAGTGATGAAGGCAGGCAAAAGAACTTGAAGTTGGATGAAAAGAGAGCACATTCTTTTTAGCATCACCGTGTAGAGATCCAACGTGACATGTCAGTTGTCAACTGTTGCAGGTTACTCACAAGGTTGCAAGTCAAGAGCCAGACATCTATGACCCAAACATGGTAGCACTTACCAAAGCAAAGAAAAAGCAAATGCTAATGTTCAGGCAACAATTGTCTGTATTGTGAAATGACAAGACTAAATCGGACAAAATGTTATCAATGAAACATGTTGAGCCCTAAAAAGAAGCTTAATCTACTTTGCTGACTTCATTAACTGCAAAATCAATGATGTTACAAAGTTAAGATCACAAACTTGCAACTTACATCTCCTGCACATTTCTTTCTTTGCACCTCCTTCCATTTCACTTCCAGACCGCAGGTGACTGCTTGCATTTAACACCAATCCTTTATAATGCTTCAAAACTCAAGATTTAAATGCTGCAATTAACACATCATTCTGTGACCTTTGAATAGGTAAAAATGAGTGTCTTTGATACAGTGTTGCCCGGATTTCAGTTCCTGACGTGTTAATCCCAGCTATGCAGCACAAGCTAAATCCATGCTTTTGCTAAAAAGGTCGTTTTAGAACTTGGTGGCCAGATAAATTTTGAAAATGGAAATTCAACCAAGTCAGGTATATATCGCACCAACAAGAATGCACTATCAAATATCAGAAAGGGAACGTGACCATTAGAGTCATGTTTGCCAGTCATAGTCAGCATTACAGAAAAACTTAACTGTAATGTGTGATGATGATGTGACAATCAAGGCACCACAACAAGCTGCACTTAGAGACTGTGTTTTCTAGCTGCTTTGAGTACCCCTGTTGAAGTGACTTCAGAGTGCACATTTCATATGAAACTAGCAGTCCTCACAAAGGCAAACACAGACTTCAGGAAAGTGGAATAAGTGAAATAAAGTACAATTAGCTTGATTAGAGCTTTGGACTGTACTTCTTACAGGCAATTATAATGAAAAAAAACATTGCAGGATGAGGAGGCAAAATGAAGAAGGCAGACACATCTCACACCAATAGGTTGGCTGTTTACTGTAGGGAAAAGTAAGGTGTAAGATCATGTTATTCCAGAAAAGTGAGTCACTGAAACAATGGGCAGTCATTGGGAATGAATAGAATTCACCACTTCCACTCATTTTCGTGAAGCAAGCTGTGTGGAAAAGCTGCCTGTTAAAATATCTCCAGTGAAATGTGCTCAGGTGCAGAAAAGCAACACCAACAAGAAGTACCCTGTTTAAAGTCACGTCAATTTCACAACAGACATCTTGGCTATTGCAGTCAAAAGTCACCACAACAAGTAGAACTTACAGCGTTTTGAAGGGAACAAGCTGTTGGCACTCATGTTGCGGCGTCTTTAAACAGGACATTTTGCACACCGTCTTGACTGGTAGCCGTAACAAAAGTATCCTTACTGAAAGTTGGAGAATATTGTAAAGATAGTGCATATTGGGAGGAAAGCAGAGCACGTTATTGTGAGTATAAGCTTATAGATATCCATCGTGTCAGGTCAGTTGTCGAGAGTTCCAGATGAGGAGGCCAATCATCTATGACCCAAACATGGTAGCACTTACGAAAGGAATGAAAAAGCAAATGCTAATGTTCAGGCAACAAATTGTTGGAGATGCGGACTTCCGTCATGACAGGCAAAATCCAGGCATGATTCCAGGAGGTAAGGGCAAAATGTACAGATTAGCACCAGGTGGTTAAAGCAGACAGACAAATCTCAATCCAACAGGTTAGCCTTGAACATCCAACAAATAAGGCTGTGTTATTCCAAGTTCATAACATACCAGAACACATGGTCATCTAAAATTTTGGAAAAAGTGAAGAATAAACAAATGCAGTCAAACTTTTAAAACAACATTTAGCAAGTTCTGCCTCTTCAAATATCTCCAGTGAAGTCTGCTCAACTGTAGAAACGCATTGCAAACAAGAGGAATACAGTATAAAGTCAGGTCAATTTCTCAATGGAAAACTGGCCCAGTGCAGTTACAATTCACCACAATGAGTATTCTGATGGGAAGATACTGTATGCACTCATGTTCTGGTGTCCTGAGACGGCTTGGTTGCACAGTGCTACAAATGAATCTGAAAGATGACGTAGGAGGAAGAAGAGCTTGAACTGGGTTCAAAAAACAACACCTTATGGTTAGCATCATTTTGTAGAGATCCATCACGTTACCTCCGTTGTCAAGGTTTGCTAATGTCTAACAAGATTGCACATGAAGAGCCAGACATCTATGCACCAAACAGGGTAACATTTTAGATTCTTTCTTTCAAGATCATGTGGGTACCACTGTTGAGATGACTTCACATATCACATCTCACATGCAAGTGCCAGTTTGCATACAGGTAAGGAGAGACTTCAGGACTGTGAAATGAAGAGGAAAAAGTGCATTTAGAACTTAGGGCTTCAGTCATTACAGGCAATAATAAAATAAAGATTGCAGGATGAACAGGCAAAATGGACAATTTCCCAACGAGTGCTTATAGAAGGCAAACAAATCTGACCCTAGCTGGCTAGATGCTAACTTGCAGGCAAAATTAAAATGCCTTATTGTAAGATCATGTTATTCCCAGAAAAGATGTGTTTGTGTAAATTCATATTATTCCAGAACACATGGTCAGACAAAAAGACGGGTAATGGTGAAGAATGAACAAAATTAACCAAATCAACTCATCCTTCGCAAACAAATCATAGCACCTTGTGCCTCTTACACATCCCCAGTCAAACCTGTTCAGGTGCAGAAATGCATTGTAAACCAGAGATAAATTTAAAGACAGACTTCAAGGCAGTGAAATAAAGAAGAAACAATGCATTTAGAGATTAGGCCTTCAGTCAAAACAGGCAACAATGAAATAAAGATTGCAGGATCAACAGGCAAAATGAACAAATTCGCAACAGGTGTTTTAAGAAGGCAGACAACTCTCAAACCAGTCGGTTAGATGTTATCTTGTAGGGAAAATTAAGATGTGGTTATGTAAGGTCATGATATTACAGAAAAGATGTTCACCAAAACGATGGGCAGCGGTTGAGAATGAACAAAAGTCACCAATTCCACTCATCATTTGAAGCAAGCTCTTTGGAAGTGCTGCCTGCGAAATGTGCTCAGATGCAGAAAAGCAACACAAAAAAGAGGAATACAGTGTAAAGTCGCAACAGTTTCACAACAGAGATCTAGGCTATTGCAATCAAAAGTCCCCACAACAAGCAAAACGTACAGGGTTTTGAAGGGAACAAGCTGTTTGCACTCTTGTTGCGGTGTCTTTAGACTGGATAGGTTGCACAGCACCTTGACTGATAGGCCAAAGGAAAGAATCCTTTCTGAAAGTTGGTATAAATCGGAAAGACAGATTTTTTTGGGAAGAATGCAGAACACATTACAATGAATATAACGACATTGAAATCCATCGTGACATGTGAGTTGTCAAGAGTTCCACTTTACTCACAAGTTTGCACGTGAAGGGCCGAACATTTATGACCCTTTTGAAACAACACATCGCACCTTCTGCCTCTTAAGATATCTGCAGTGAAATCTGTTCAGGTTCAGAAATACACCTAAATGCACTAAACAGGAGGTATATTGTATAAAATCATGTCAATTTCTCAATACAAAATTTGACCAGTGCTATAACAATTCACAACAACAGGAGTTTTGATGGCAAGATGCTGTTTCACTACTGTTCTGGTGTCCTGAGACTGCCCTGGATGCTCAGTGATACAGAAGTGCCTGAAAAGTGATGAAGGCAGGCAAAAGAACTTGAAGTTGGATGAAAAGAGAGCACATTCTTTTTAGCATCACCGTGTAGAGATCCAACGTGACATGTCAGTTGTCAACTGTTGCAGGTTACTCACAAGGTTGCAAGTCAAGAGCCAGACATCTATGACCCAAACATGGTAGCACTTACCAAAGCAAAGAAAAAGCAAATGCTAATGTTCAGGCAACAATTGTCTGTATTGTGAAATGACAAGACTAAATCGGACAAAATGTTATCAATGAAACATGTTGAGCCCTAAAAAGAAGCTTAATCTACTTTGCTGACTTCATTAACTGCAAAATCAATGATGTTACAAAGTTAAGATCACAAACTTGCAACTTACATCTCCTGCACATTTCTTTCTTTGCACCTCCTTCCATTTCACTTCCAGACTGCAGGTGACTGCTTGCATTTAACACCAATCCTTTATAATGCTTCAAAACTCAAGATTTAAATGCTGCAATTAACACATCATTCTGTGACCTTTGAATAGGTAAAAATGAGTGTCTTTGATACAGTGTTGCCCGGATTTCAGTTCCTGACGTGTTAATCCCAGCTATGCAGCACAAGCTAAATCCATGCTTTTGCTAAAAAGGTCGTTTTAGAACTTGGTGGCCAGATAAATTTTGAAAATGGAAATTCAACCAAGTCAGGTATATATCGCACCAACAAGAATGCACTATCAAATATCAGAAAGGGAACGTGACCATTAGAGTCATGTTTGCCAGTCATAGTCAGCATTACAGAAAAACTTAACTGTAATGTGTGATGATGATGTGACAATCAAGGCACCACAACAAGCTGCACTTAGAGACTGTGTTTTCTAGCTGCTTTGAGTACCCCTGTTGAAGTGACTTCAGAGTGCACATTTCATATGAAACTAGCAGTCCTCACAAAGGCAAACACAGACTTCAGGAAAGTGGAATAAGTGAAATAAAGTACAATTAGCTTGATTAGAGCTTTGGACTGTACTTCTTACAGGCAATTATAATGAAAAAAAACATTGCAGGATGAGGAGGCAAAATGAAGAAGGCAGACACATCTCACACCAATAGGTTGGCTGTTTACTGTAGGGAAAAGTAAGGTGTAAGATCATGTTATTCCAGAAAAGTGAGTCACTGAAACAATGGGCAGTCATTGGGAATGAATAGAATTCACCACTTCCACTCATTTTCGTGAAGCAAGCTGTGTGGAAAAGCTGCCTGTTAAAATATCTCCAGTGAAATGTGCTCAGGTGCAGAAAAGCAACACCAACAAGAAGTACCCTGTTTAAAGTCACGTCAATTTCACAACAGACATCTTGGCTATTGCAGTCAAAAGTCACCACAACAAGTAGAACTTACAGCGTTTTGAAGGGAACAAGCTGTTGGCACTCATGTTGCGGCGTCTTTAAACAGGACATTTTGCACACCGTCTTGACTGGTAGCCGTAACAAAAGTATCCTTACTGAAAGTTGGAGAATATTGTAAAGATAGTGCATATTGGGAGGAAAGCAGAGCACGTTATTGTGAGTATAAGCTTATAGATATCCATCGTGTCAGGTCAGTTGTCGAGAGTTCCAGATGAGGAGGCCAATCATCTATGACCCAAACATGGTAGCACTTACGAAAGGAATGAAAAAGCAAATGCTAATGTTCAGGCAACAAATTGTTGGAGATGCGGACTTCCGTCATGACAGGCAAAATCCAGGCATGATTCCAGGAGGTAAGGGCAAAATGTACAGATTAGCACCAGGTGGTTAAAGCAGACAGACAAATCTCAATCCAACAGGTTAGCCTTGAACATCCAACAAATAAGGCTGTGTTATTCCAAGTTCATAACATACCAGAACACATGGTCATCTAAAATTTTGGAAAAAGTGAAGAATAAACAAATGCAGTCAAACTTTTAAAACAACATTTAGCAAGTTCTGCCTCTTCAAATATCTCCAGTGAAGTCTGCTCAACTGTAGAAACGCATTGCAAACAAGAGGAATACAGTATAAAGTCAGGTCAATTTCTCAATGGAAAACTGGCCCAGTGCAGTTACAATTCACCACAATGAGTATTCTGATGGGAAGATACTGTATGCACTCATGTTCTGGTGTCCTGAGACGGCTTGGTTGCACAGTGCTACAAATGAATCTGAAAGATGACGTAGGAGGAAGAAGAGCTTGAACTGGGTTCAAAAAACAACACCTTATGGTTAGCATCATTTTGTAGAGATCCATCACGTTACCTCCGTTGTCAAGGTTTGCTAATGTCTAACAAGATTGCACATGAAGAGCCAGACATCTATGCACCAAACAGGGTAACATTTTAGATTCTTTCTTTCAAGATCATGTGGGTACCACTGTTGAGATGACTTCACATATCACATCTCATGTGCAAGTGCCAGTTTGCATACAGGTAAGGAGAGACTTCAGGACTGTGAAATGAAGAGGAAAAAGTGCATTTAGAACTTAGGGCTTCAGTCATTACAGGCAATAATAAAATAAAGATTGCAGGATGAACAGGCAAAATGGACAATTTCCCAACGAGTGCTTATAGAAGGCAAACAAATCTGACCCTAGCTGGCTAGATGCTAACTTGCAGGCAAAATTAAAATGCCTTATTGTAAGATCATGTTATTCCCAGAAAAGATGTGTTTGTGTAAATTCATATTATTCCAGAACACATGGTCAGACAAAAAGACGGGTAATGGTGAAGAATGAACAAAATTAACCAAATCAACTCATCCTTCGCAAACAAATCATAGCACCTTGTGCCTCTTACACATCCCCAGTCAAACCTGTTCAGGTGCAGAAATGCATTGTAAACCAGAGATAAATTTAAAGACAGACTTCAAGGCAGTGAAATAAAGAAGAAACAATGCATTTAGAGATTAGGCCTTCAGTCAAAACAGGCAACAATGAAATAAAGATTGCAGGATCAACAGGCAAAATGAACAAATTTGCAACAGGTGTTTTAAGAAGGCAGACAACTCTCAAACCAGTCGGTTAGATGTTATCTTGTAGGGAAAATTAAGATGTGGTTATGTAAGGTCATGATATTACAGAAAAGATGTTCACCAAAACGATGGGCAGCGGTTGAGAATGAACAAAAGTCACCAATTCCACTCATCATTTGAAGCAAGCTCTTTGGAAGTGCTGCCTGCGAAATGTGCTCAGATGCAGAAAAGCAACACAAAAAAGAGGAATACAGTGTAAAGTCGCAACAGTTTCACAACAGAGATCTAGGCTATTGCAATCAAAAGTCCCCACAACAAGCAAAACGTACAGGGTTTTGAAGGGAACAAGCTGTTTGCACTCTTGTTGCGGTGTCTTTAGACTGGATAGGTTGCACAGCACCTTGACTGATAGGCCAAAGGAAAGAATCCTTTCTGAAAGTTGGTATAAATCGGAAAGACAGATTTTTTTGGGAAGAATGCAGAACACATTACAATGAATATAACGACATTGAAATCCATCGTGACATGTGAGTTGTCAAGAGTTCCACTTTACTCACAAGTTTGCACGTGAAGGGCCGAACATTTATGACCCTTTTGAAACAACACATCGCACCTTCTGCCTCTTAAGATATCTGCAGTGAAATCTGTTCAGGTTCAGAAATACACCTAAATGCACTAAACAGGAGGTATATTGTATAAAATCATGTCAATTTCTCAATACAAAATTTGACCACTGCTATAACAATTCACAACAACAGGAGTTTTGATGGCAAGATGCTGTTTCACTACTGTTCTGGTGTCCTGAGACTGCCCTGGATGCTCAGTGATACAGAAGTGCCTGAAAAGTGATGAAGGCAGGCAAAAGAACTTGAAGTTGGATGAAAAGAGAGCACATTCTTTTTAGCATCACCGTGTAGAGATCCAACGTGACATGTCAGTTGTCAACTGTTGCAGGTTACTCACAAGGTTGCAAGTCAAGAGCCAGACATCTATGACCCAAACATGGTAGCACTTACCAAAGCAAAGAAAAAGCAAATGCTAATGTTCAGGCAACAATTGTCTGTATTGTGAAATGACAAGACTAAATCGGACAAAATGTTATCAATGAAACATGTTGAGCCCTAAAAAGAAGCTTAATCTACTTTGCTGACTTCATTAACTGCAAAATCAATGATGTTACAAAGTTAAGATCACAAACTTGCAACTTACATCTCCTGCACATTTCTTTCTTTGCACCTCCTTCCATTTCACTTCCAGACCGCAGGTGACTGCTTGCATTTAACACCAATCCTTTATAATGCTTCAAAACTCAAGATTTAAATGCTGCAATTAACACATCATTCTGTGACCTTTGAATAGGTAAAAATGAGTGTCTTTGATACAGTGTTGGCCGGATTTCAGTTCCTGACGTGTTAATCCCAGCTATGCAGCACAAGCTAAATCCATGCTTTTGCTAAAAAGGTCGTTTTAGAACTTGGTGGCCAGATAAATTTTGAAAATGGAAATTCAACCAAGTCAGGTATATATCGCACCAACAAGAATGCACTATCAAATATCAGAAAGGGAACGTGACCATTAGAGTCATGTTTGCCAGTCATAGTCAGCATTACAGAAAAACTTAACTGTAATGTGTGATGATGATGTGACAATCAAGGCACCACAACAAGCTGCACTTAGAGACTGTGTTTTCTAGCTGCTTTGAGTACCCCTGTTGAAGGGACTTCAGAGTGCACATTTCATATGAAACTAGCAGTCCTCACAAAGGCAAACACAGACTTCAGGAAAGTGGAATAAGTGAAATAAAGTACAATTAGCTTGATTAGAGCTTTGGACTGTACTTCTTACAGGCAATTATAATGAAAAAAAACATTGCAGGATGAGGAGGCAAAATGAAGAAGGCAGACACATCTCACACCAATAGGTTGGCTGTTTACTGTAGGGAAAAGTAAGGTGTAAGATCATGTTATTCCAGAAAAGTGAGTCACTGAAACAATGGGCAGTCATTGGGAATGAATAGAATTCACCACTTCCACTCATTTTCGTGAAGCAAGCTGTGTGGAAAAGCTGCCTGTTAAAATATCTCCAGTGAAATGTGCTCAGGTGCAGAAAAGCAACACCAACAAGAAGTACCCTGTTTAAAGTCACGTCAATTTCACAACAGACATCTTGGCTATTGCAGTCAAAAGTCACCACAACAAGTAGAACTTACAGCGTTTTGAAGGGAACAAGCTGTTGGCACTCATGTTGCGGCGTCTTTAAACAGGACATTTTGCACACCGTCTTGACTGGTAGCCGTAACAAAAGTATCCTTACTGAAAGTTGGAGAATATTGTAAAGATAGTGCATATTGGGAGGAAAGCAGAGCACGTTATTGTGAGTATAAGCTTATAGATATCCATCGTGTCAGGTCAGTTGTCGAGAGTTCCAGATGAGGAGGCCAATCATCTATGACCCAAACATGGTAGCACTTACGAAAGGAATGAAAAAGCAAATGCTAATGTTCAGGCAACAAATTGTTGGAGATGCGGACTTCCGTCATGACAGGCAAAATCCAGGCATGATTCCAGGAGGTAAGGGCAAAATGTACAGATTAGCACCAGGTGGTTAAAGCAGACAGACAAATCTCAATCCAACAGGTTAGCCTTGAACATCCAACAAATAAGGCTGTGTTATTCCAAGTTCATAACATACCAGAACACATGGTCATCTAAAATTTTGGAAAAAGTGAAGAATAAACAAATGCAGTCAAACTTTTAAAACAACATTTAGCAAGTTCTGCCTCTTCAAATATCTCCAGTGAAGTCTGCTCAACTGTAGAAACGCATTGCAAACAAGAGGAATACAGTATAAAGTCAGGTCAATTTCTCAATGGAAAACTGGCCCAGTGCAGTTACAATTCACCACAATGAGTATTCTGATGGGAAGATACTGTATGCACTCATGTTCTGGTGTCCTGAGACGGCTTGGTTGCACAGTGCTACAAATGAATCTGAAAGATGACGTAGGAGGAAGAAGAGCTTGAACTGGGTTCAAAAAACAACACCTTATGGTTAGCATCATTTTGTAGAGATCCATCACGTTACCTCCGTTGTCAAGGTTTGCTAATGTCTAACAAGATTGCACATGAAGAGCCAGACATCTATGCACCAAACAGGGTAACATTTTAGATTCTTTCTTTCAAGATCATGTGGGTACCACTGTTGAGATGACTTCACATATCACATCTCACGTGCAAGTGCCAGTTTGCATACAGGTAAGGAGAGACTTCAGGACTGTGAAATGAAGAGGAAAAAGTGCATTTAGAACTTAGGGCTTCAGTCATTACAGGCAATAATAAAATAAAGATTGCAGGATGAACAGGCAAAATGGACAATTTCCCAACGAGTGCTTATAGAAGGCAAACAAATCTGACCCTAGCTGGCTAGATGCTAACTTGCAGGCAAAATTAAAATGCCTTATTGTAAGATCATGTTATTCCCAGAAAAGATGTGTTTGTGTAAATTCATATTATTCCAGAACACATGGTCAGACAAAAAGACGGGTAATGGTGAAGAATGAACAAAATTAACCAAATCAACTCATCCTTCGCAAACAAATCATAGCACCTTGTGCCTCTTACACATCCCCAGTCAAACCTGTTCAGGTGCAGAAATGCATTGTAAACCAGAGATAAATTTAAAGACAGACTTCAAGGCAGTGAAATAAAGAAGAAACAATGCATTTAGAGATTAGGCCTTCAGTCAAAACAGGCAACAATGAAATAAAGATTGCAGGATCAACAGGCAAAATGAACAAATTTGCAACAGGTGTTTTAAGAAGGCAGACAACTCTCAAACCAGTCGGTTAGATGTTATCTTGTAGGGAAAATTAAGATGTGGTTATGTAAGGTCATGATATTACAGAAAAGATGTTCACCAAAACGATGGGCAGCGGTTGAGAATGAACAAAAGTCACCAATTCCACTCATCATTTGAAGCAAGCTCTTTGGAAGTGCTGCCTGCGAAATGTGCTCAGATGCAGAAAAGCAACACAAAAAAGAGGAATACAGTGTAAAGTCGCAACAGTTTCACAACAGAGATCTAGGCTATTGCAATCAAAAGTCCCCACAACAAGCAAAACGTACAGGGTTTTGAAGGGAACAAGCTGTTTGCACTCTTGTTGCGGTGTCTTTAGACTGGATAGGTTGCACAGCACCTTGACTGATAGGCCAAAGGAAAGAATCCTTTCTGAAAGTTGGTATAAATCGGAAAGACAGATTTTTTTGGGAAGAATGCAGAACACATTACAATGAATATAACGACATTGAAATCCATCGTGACATGTGAGTTGTCAAGAGTTCCACTTTACTCACAAGTTTGCATGTGAAGGGCCGAACATTTATGACCCTTTTGAAACAACACATCGCACCTTCTGCCTCTTAAGATATCTGCAGTGAAATCTGTTCAGGTTCAGAAATACACCTAAATGCACTAAACAGGAGGTATATTGTATAAAATCATGTCAATTTCTCAATACAAAATTTGACCAGTGCTATAACAATTCACAACAACAGGAGTTTTGATGGCAAGATGCTGTTTCACTACTGTTCTGGTGTCCTGAGACTGCCCTGGATGCTCAGTGATACAGAAGTGCCTGAAAAGTGATGAAGGCAGGCAAAAGAACTTGAAGTTGCATGAAAAGAGAGCACATTCTTTTTAGCATCACCGTGTAGAGATCCAACGTGACATGTCAGTTGTCAACTGTTGCAGGTTACTCACAAGGTTGCAAGTCAAGAGCCAGACATCTATGACCCAAACATGGTAGCACTTACCAAAGCAAAGAAAAAGCAAATGCTAATGTTCAGGCAACAATTGTCTGTATTGTGAAATGACAAGACTAAATCGGACAAAATGTTATCAATGAAACATGTTGAGCCCTAAAAAGAAGCTTAATCTACTTTGCTGACTTCATTAACTGCAAAATCAATGATGTTACAAAGTTAAGATCACAAACTTGCAACTTACATCTCCTGCACATTTCTTTCTTTGCACCTCCTTCCATTTCACTTCCAGACTGCAGGTGACTGCTTGCATTTAACACCAATCCTTTATAATGCTTCAAAACTCAAGATTTAAATGCTGCAATTACCACATCATTCTGTGACCTTTGAATAGGTAAAAATGAGTGTCTTTGATACAGTGTTGCCCGGATTTCAGTTCCTGACGTGTTAATCCCAGCTATGCAGCACAAGCTAAATCCATGCTTTTGCTAAAAAGGTCGTTTTAGAACTTGGTGGCCAGATAAATTTTGAAAATGGAAATTCAACCAAGTCAGGTATATATCGCACCAACAAGAATGCACTATCAAATATCAGAAAGGGAACGTGACCATTAGAGTCATGTTTGCCAGTCATAGTCAGCATTACAGAAAAACTTAACTGTAATGTGTGATGATGATGTGACAATCAAGGCACCACAACAAGCTGCACTTAGAGACTGTGTTTTCTAGCTGCTTTGAGTACCCCTGTTGAAGGGACTTCAGAGTGCACATTTCATATGAAACTAGCAGTCCTCACAAAGGCAAACACAGACTTCAGGAAAGTGGAATAAGTGAAATAAAGTACAATTAGCTTGATTAGAGCTTTGGACTGTACTTCTTACAGGCAATTATAATGAAAAAAAACATTGCAGGATGAGGAGGCAAAATGAAGAAGGCAGACACATCTCACACCAATAGGTTGGCTGTTTACTGTAGGGAAAAGTAAGGTGTAAGATCATGTTATTCCAGAAAAGTGAGTCACTGAAACAATGGGCAGTCATTGGGAATGAATAGAATTCACCACTTCCACTCATTTTCGTGAAGCAAGCTGTGTGGAAAAGCTGCCTGTTAAAATATCTCCAGTGAAATGTGCTCAGGTGCAGAAAAGCAACACCAACAAGAAGTACCCTGTTTAAAGTCACGTCAATTTCACAACAGACATCTTGGCTATTGCAGTCAAAAGTCACCACAACAAGTAGAACTTACAGCGTTTTGAAGGGAACAAGCTGTTGGCACTCATGTTGCGGCGTCTTTAAACAGGACATTTTGCACACCGTCTTGACTGGTAGCCGTAACAAAAGTATCCTTACTGAAAGTTGGAGAATATTGTAAAGATAGTGCATATTGGGAGGAAAGCAGAGCACGTTATTGTGAGTATAAGCTTATAGATATCCATCGTGTCAGGTCAGTTGTCGAGAGTTCCAGATGAGGAGGCCAATCATCTATGACCCAAACATGGTAGCACTTACGAAAGGAATGAAAAAGCAAATGCTAATGTTCAGGCAACAAATTGTTGGAGATGCGGACTTCCGTCATGACAGGCAAAATCCAGGCATGATTCCAGGAGGTAAGGGCAAAATGTACAGATTAGCACCAGGTGGTTAAAGCAGACAGACAAATCTCAATCCAACAGGTTAGCCTTGAACATCCAACAAATAAGGCTGTGTTATTCCAAGTTCATAACATACCAGAACACATGGTCATCTAAAATTTTGGAAAAAGTGAAGAATAAACAAATGCAGTCAAACTTTTAAAACAACATTTAGCAAGTTCTGCCTCTTCAAATATCTCCAGTGAAGTCTGCTCAACTGTAGAAACGCATTGCAAACAAGAGGAATACAGTATAAAGTCAGGTCAATTTCTCAATGGAAAACTGGCCCAGTGCAGTTACAATTCACCACAATGAGTATTCTGATGGGAAGATACTGTATGCACTCATGTTCTGGTGTCCTGAGACGGCTTGGTTGCACAGTGCTACAAATGAATCTGAAAGATGACGTAGGAGGAAGAAGAGCTTGAACTGGGTTCAAAAAACAACACCTTATGGTTAGCATCATTTTGTAGAGATCCATCACGTTACCTCCGTTGTCAAGGTTTGCTAATGTCTAACAAGATTGCACATGAAGAGCCAGACATCTATGCACCAAACAGGGTAACATTTTAGATTCTTTCTTTCAAGATCATGTGGGTACCACTGTTGAGATGACTTCACATATCACATCTCACGTGCAAGTGCCAGTTTGCATACAGGTAAGGAGAGACTTCAGGACTGTGAAATGAAGAGGAAAAAGTGCATTTAGAACTTAGGGCTTCAGTCATTACAGGCAATAATAAAATAAAGATTGCAGGATGAACAGGCAAAATGGACAATTTCCCAACGAGTGCTTATAGAAGGCAAACAAATCTGACCCTAGCTGGCTAGATGCTAACTTGCAGGCAAAATTAAAATGCCTTATTGTAAGATCATGTTATTCCCAGAAAAGATGTGTTTGTGTAAATTCATATTATTCCAGAACACATGGTCAGACAAAAAGACGGGTAATGGTGAAGAATGAACAAAATTAACCAAATCAACTCATCCTTCGCAAACAAATCATAGCACCTTGTGCCTCTTACACATCCCCAGTCAAACCTGTTCAGGTGCAGAAATGCATTGTAAACCAGAGATAAATTTAAAGACAGACTTCAAGGCAGTGAAATAAAGAAGAAACAATGCATTTAGAGATTAGGCCTTCAGTCAAAACAGGCAACAATGAAATAAAGATTGCAGGATCAACAGGCAAAATGAACAAATTTGCAACAGGTGTTTTAAGAAGGCAGACAACTCTCAAACCAGTCGGTTAGATGTTATCTTGTAGGGAAAATTAAGATGTGGTTATGTAAGGTCATGATATTACAGAAAAGATGTTCACCAAAACGATGGGCAGCGGTTGAGAATGAACAAAAGTCACCAATTCCACTCATCATTTGAAGCAAGCTCTTTGGAAGTGCTGCCTGCGAAATGTGCTCAGATGCAGAAAAGCAACACAAAAAAGAGGAATACAGTGTAAAGTCGCAACAGTTTCACAACAGAGATCTAGGCTATTGCAATCAAAAGTCCCCACAACAAGCAAAACGTACAGGGTTTTGAAGGGAACAAGCTGTTTGCACTCTTGTTGCGGTGTCTTTAGACTGGATAGGTTGCACAGCACCTTGACTGATAGGCCAAAGGAAAGAATCCTTTCTGAAAGTTGGTATAAATCGGAAAGACAGATTTTTTTGGGAAGAATGCAGAACACATTACAATGAATATAACGACATTGAAATCCATCGTGACATGTGAGTTGTCAAGAGTTCCACTTTACTCACAAGTTTGCACGTGAAGGGCCGAACATTTATGACCCTTTTGAAACAACACATCGCACCTTCTGCCTCTTAAGATATCTGCAGTGAAATCTGTTCAGGTTCAGAAATACACCTAAATGCACTAAACAGGAGGTATATTGTATAAAATCATGTCAATTTCTCAATACAAAATTTGACCAGTGCTATAACAATTCACAACAACAGGAGTTTTGATGGCAAGATGCTGTTTCACTACTGTTCTGGTGTCCTGAGACTGCCCTGGATGCTCAGTGATACAGAAGTGCCTGAAAAGTGATGAAGGCAGGCAAAAGAACTTGAAGTTGGATGAAAAGAGAGCACATTCTTTTTAGCATCACCGTGTAGAGATCCAACGTGACATGTCAGTTGTCAACTGTTCCAGGTTACTCACAAGGTTGCAAGTCAAGAGCCAGACATCTATGACCCAAACATGGTAGCACTTACCAAAGCAAAGAAAAAGCAAATGCTAATGTTCAGGCAACAATTGTCTGTATTGTGAAATGACAAGACTAAATCCGACAAAATGTTATCAATGAAACATGTTGAGCCCTAAAAAGAAGCTTAATCTACTTTGCTGACTTCATTAACTGCAAAATCAATGATGTTACAAAGTTAAGATCACAAACTTGCAACTTACATCTCCTGCACATTTCTTTCTTTGCACCTCCTTCCATTTCACTTCCAGACCGCAGGTGACTGCTTGCATTTAACACCAATCCTTTATAATGCTTCAAAACTCAAGATTTAAATGCTGCAATTAACACATCATTCTGTGACCTTTGAATAGGTAAAAATGGGTGTCTTTGATACAGTGTTGGCCGGATTTCAGTTCCTGACGTGTTAATCCCAGCTATGCAGCACAAGCTAAATCCATGCTTTTGCTAAAAAGGTCGTTTTAGAACTTGGTGGCCAGATAAATTTTGAAAATGGAAATTCAACCAAGTCAGGTATATATCGCACCAACAAGAATGCACTATCAAATATCAGAAAGGGAACGTGACCATTAGAGTCATGTTTGCCAGTCATAGTCAGCATTACAGAAAAACTTAACTGTAATGTGTGATGATGATGTGACAATCAAGGCACCACAACAAGCTGCACTTAGAGACTGTGTTTTCTAGCTGCTTTGAGTACCCCTGTTGAAGTGACTTCAGAGTGCACATTTCATATGAAACTAGCAGTCCTCACAAAGGCAAACACAGACTTCAGGAAAGTGGAATAAGTGAAATAAAGTACAATTAGCTTGATTAGAGCTTTGGACTGTACTTCTTACAGGCAATTATAATGAAAAAAAACATTGCAGGATGAGGAGGCAAAATGAAGAAGGCAGACACATCTCACACCAATAGGTTGGCTGTTTACTGTAGGGAAAAGTAAGGTGTAAGATCATGTTATTCCAGAAAAGTGAGTCACTGAAACAATGGGCAGTCATTGGGAATGAATAGAATTCACCACTTCCACTCATTTTCGTGAAGCAAGCTGTGTGGAAAAGCTGCCTGTTAAAATATCTCCAGTGAAATGTGCTCAGGTGCAGAAAAGCAACACCAACAAGAAGTACCCTGTTTAAAGTCACGTCAATTTCACAACAGACATCTTGGCTATTGCAGTCAAAAGTCACCACAACAAGTAGAACTTACAGCGTTTTGAAGGGAACAAGCTGTTGGCACTCATGTTGCGGCGTCTTTAAACAGGACATTTTGCACACCGTCTTGACTGGTAGCCGTAACAAAAGTATCCTTACTGAAAGTTGGAGAATATTGTAAAGATAGTGCATATTGGGAGGAAAGCAGAGCACGTTATTGTGAGTATAAGCTTATAGATATCCATCGTGTCAGGTCAGTTGTCGAGAGTTCCAGATGAGGAGGCCAATCATCTATGACCCAAACATGGTAGCACTTACGAAAGGAATGAAAAAGCAAATGCTAATGTTCAGGCAACAAATTGTTGGAGATGCGGACTTCCGTCATGACAGGCAAAATCCAGGCATGATTCCAGGAGGTAAGGGCAAAATGTACAGATTAGCACCAGGTGGTTAAAGCAGACAGACAAATCTCAATCCAACAGGTTAGCCTTGAACATCCAACAAATAAGGCTGTGTTATTCCAAGTTCATAACATACCAGAACACATGGTCATCTAAAATTTTGGAAAAAGTGAAGAATAAACAAATGCAGTCAAACTTTTAAAACAACATTTAGCAAGTTCTGCCTCTTCAAATATCTCCAGTGAAGTCTGCTCAACTGTAGAAACGCATTGCAAACAAGAGGAATACAGTATAAAGTCAGGTCAATTTCTCAATGGAAAACTGGCCCAGTGCAGTTACAATTCACCACAATGAGTATTCTGATGGGAAGATACAGTATGCACTCATGTTCTGGTGTCCTGAGACGGCTTGGTTGCACAGTGCTACAAATGAATCTGAAAGATGACGTAGGAGGAAGAAGAGCTTGAACTGGGTTCAAAAAACAACACCTTATGGTTAGCATCATTTTGTAGAGATCCATCATGTTACCTCCGTTGTCAAGGTTTGCTAATGTCTAACAAGATTGCACATGAAGAGCCAGACATCTATGCACCAAACAGGGTAACATTTTAGATTCTTTCTTTCAAGATCATGTGGGTACCACTGTTGAGATGACTTCACCTATCACATCTCACATGCAAGTGCCAGTTTGCATACAGGTAAGGAGAGACTTCAGGACTGTGAAATGAAGAGGAAAAAGTGCATTTAGAACTTAGGGCTTCAGTCATTACAGGCAATAATAAAATAAAGATTGCAGGATGAACAGGCAAAATGGACAATTTCCCAACGAGTGCTTATAGAAGGCAAACAAATCTGACCCTAGCTGGCTAGATGCTAACTTGCAGGCAAAATTAAAATGCCTTATTGTAAGATCATGTTATTCCCAGAAAAGATGTGTTTGTGTAAATTCATATTATTCCAGAACACATGGTCAGACAAAAAGACGGGTAATGGTGAAGAATGAACAAAATTAACCAAATCAACTCATCCTTCGCAAACAAATCATAGCACCTTGTGCCTCTTACACATCCCCAGTCAAACCTGTTCAGGTGCAGAAATGCATTGTAAACCAGAGATAAATTTAAAGACAGACTTCAAGGCAGTGAAATAAAGAAGAAACAATGCATTTAGAGATTAGGCCTTCAGTCAAAACAGGCAACAATGAAATAAAGATTGCAGGATCAACAGGCAAAATGAACAAATTTGCAACAGGTGTTTTAAGAAGGCAGACAACTCTCAAACCAGTCGGTTAGATGTTATCTTGTAGGGAAAATTAAGATGTGGTTATGTAAGGTCATGATATTACAGAAAAGATGTTCACCAAAACGATGGGCAGCGGTTGAGAATGAACAAAAGTCACCAATTCCACTCATCATTTGAAGCAAGCTCTTTGGAAGTGCTGCCTGCGAAATGTGCTCAGATGCAGAAAAGCAACACAAAAAAGAGGAATACAGTGTAAAGTCGCAACAGTTTCACAACAGAGATCTAGGCTATTGCAATCAAAAGTCCCCACAACAAGCAAAGGGAACAAGCTGTTTGCACTCTTGTTGCGGTGTCTTTAGACTGGATAGGTTGCACAGCACCTTGACTGATAGGCCAAAGGAAAGAATCCTTTCTGAAAGTTGGTATAAATCGGAAAGACAGATTTTTTTGGGAAGAATGCAGAACACATTACAATGAATATAACGACATTGAAATCCATCGTGACATGTGAGTTGTCAAGAGTTCCACTTTACTCACAAGTTTGCACGTGAAGGGCCGAACATTTATGACCCTTTTGAAACAACACATCGCACCTTCTGCCTCTTAAGATATCTGCAGTGAAATCTGTTCAGGTTCAGAAATACACCTAAATGCACTAAACAGGAGGTATATTGTATAAAATCATGTCAATTTCTCAATACAAAATTTGACCAGTGCTATAACAATTCACAACAACAGGAGTTTTGATGGCAAGATGCTGTT
>JANJGN010005131.1:0-26310 GCA_026770705.1 Isurus oxyrinchus
GGTCCCCAAAACCCACCCCAAACCCCCCGAGACAATGTCACCAGAACCCCCCCCGAGACAATGTCCCCAAAAACCCCCGAGACAATGTCCCAAAAAACCCCCTCCAAAACCCCCCCGAGACAATGTTCCCAAAACCCCCAGAGACAATGTCCCCAAAACACCCCCACCAAAACACTCCCGAGACAATGTCCCCAAAACCCCCCCGAGACAATGTCCCCAAAACCCCCCCGAGACAATGTCCCCAAAAATCCCCCCAAAACACCCCCGAGACAATGTCCCCAAAACACCACCGAGACAATGTCCCCAAAACGCCCCCGAGACAATGTCCCCAAAACCCCGCCCCAAAACCCCCCTGAGACAATGTCCCCAAAACACCCCCGAGACAATGTCCCCAAAACACCCACCAAAACCCCCCCGAGACAAGGTTCCCAATACCCCCCGAGAGAATGTCCCCAAAACCCGACCACAAAAACCCCCCGAGACAATGTCCCCAAAACACCCCAGAGAAAATGTCCCCAAAAAACCCCCCCAAAACCCCCCCAAGACAATGTCCCCAAAACCCCCCCGAGACATTGTCCCCAAAACCCCGCCAAGACAATGTCCCCAAAACACCCCCCAAAACCCCCCTGAGACAATGTCCCCAAAACACCCCCGAGACAATGTCCCCAAAACCACCCACCAAAACCCCGCCGAGACAGTGTCCACAAAACCCCCCCGAGACAATGTCCCCAAAACCCCCCCGAGACAATGTCCCCAAAACCCCCCTGAGACATTGTCCCCAAAACCACACCCCCAAAACCCCCCGAGACAATGTCCCCAAAACCCCCCCCCCCGAGACAATGTCCGCAAAACCACCCCGAGACAATGTCCCCAAATCCCCCCGAGACAATGTCCCCAAAAACACCCCTCCCCAAAAACCCCCCGAGACAATGTCCCCAAAACACCCCCCCAAAACCCCCCCGAGACAATGTCCCCAAAAACACCCCGAGACAATGTCCCCAAAATACCCCCCCCCAAAACACCCCCGAGACAATGTCACGAAAACCCCCCCGAGACAATGTCCCCAAAACCACCCCGAGACAATGTCCCCAAAACCCCCCCCATAACCGCCCCAAGACAATGTCCCCAAAACCCCCCCCCCGAGACAATGTCCCCAAAACCCCCCCGATACAATGTCCCCAAACCACCCCCAAAACACCCGCGAGACAATGTCCCCAAAACCCACCCGAGACAATGTCACCAAAACCCTTCGAGACAATGTCCCCAAAACCCCCCGAGACAATGTCCCCAAAATCCCCACCCAAAACCCCCCCGAGACAATGTCCCCAAAACCCCCCCGAGACAATGTCCCCTAAACCCCCCGAGACAATGTCCCCAAAACACCCCCCACCAAAACCCCCCGAGACAATGTCCCCAAAACCCCTCCGAGACAATGTCCCCAAAACCACCCCGAGACAATGTCCTAAAAATTCCCCCCCCAAAACACCCCCGAGACAATGTCCCCAAAACCCTCCCGAGACAATGTCCCCAAAAACCCCCCCGAGACAATGTCCCCAAAACCCCCCCGAGACAATGTCCCCAAAACCCACCCCCTAAACCCCCCTGAGACAATGTCCCCAAAACACATCTGAGACAATGTCCCCAAAACCCCCCCGAGATAATGTCCCCAAAAACCCCCCGAGACTATGTCCCCAAAATCCCCCCCCAAAACCCCACCGAGACAATGTCACGAAAACCCCCCCGAGACAATGTCCCCAAAACCACCCCGAGACAATGTCCCCAAAAACCCCCCGCAAAACTCCCCCGAGGCAATGTCCCGCAAACCCCCCCGAGACAATGTCCCCAAAACCCCCCCGAGACAATGTCCCCAAAACACCCCCCATAACCCCCCCAAGACAATGTCCCCAAACCCTCCCCGAGACAATGTCCTCAAAAATCCACCGAGACAATGTCCCCAAACCACCCCCCAAAACACCCGCGAGACAATGTCCCCAAAACCCACCCAAGACAATGTCCCCAAAACCCACCCGAGACAATGTCCCCAAAACCCCCCCCAAAACCCCCCCGAGACAATGTCCCCAAAACGCCCCCGAGACAATATCCCCAAAACCACCAAGAGACAATGACCCCAAAACCCCCCCGAGACAATGTCACCAAAACCCCCTCCCCAAAACCCCACCGAGACAATGTCCCCAAAACCCCCCCCGAGACAATGTCCCCAAAACACCCCCCCAAAACCCCCCCGAGACAATGTCCCCAAAAACCCCCGGAGACAATGTCCCCAAAATAACACCCCCAAAACACCCCCGAGACAATGTCACGAAAACCCCCCCGAGACAATGTCCCCAAAACCACCCCGAGACAATGTCCGCAAAAACCCAACGCAAACCCCCCCCGAGGCAATGTCCCCAAAACCCCCCCGAGACAATGTCCCCAAACCCCCCCCCATAACCGCCCCAAGACAATGTCGCCAAAACCCCCCCCCCGAGACAATGTCCCCAAAACCCCCTCGATACAATGTCCCCAAACCACCCCCCAAAACACCCGCGAGACAATGTCCCCAAAACCCACCCGAGACAATGTCCCCAAAACCCCCCCGAGACAATGTCCCCAAAACCCCCCCCAAAACCCCCCCGAGACAATGTCCCCAAAACCCCCCCGAGACAATGTCCCCAAAACCCCCAAGAGACAATGACCCCAAAACCCCCCCGAGACAATGTCACCAAAACCCCCTCCCCAAAACCCCACCGAGACAATGTCCCCAAAACCCCCCCGAGACAATGTCCCCAAAACAACCCCCCAAAACCCCCCCGAGACAATGTCCCCAAAACCCCCCTGAGACAATGTCCCCAAAACCCCCCTGAGACAATGTACCCAAAAACCCCCCCAAAACCCCCCCGAGACAATGTCCCCAAAACCCCCCGAGACAATGTCCCCAAAACCCACCCGAGACAATGTCCCCAAAACAACCCCCCAAAATCCCCCCGAGACAACGTCCCCAAAACCCCCCCGAGACAATGTCCCCAAAACCCCCCAGACACAATGTCCCCAAAACCCACCCCCAAAACCCCCCCGAGAGAATGTCCCCAAAACCCCCCGGAGACAATGTTCCCAAAACCCCCCCGAGACAATGTCCCAAAACCACCCCCCCCAAAACGCCCCCGAGACAATGTCCCCAAAACGCCCCCGAGACAATGTCCCCAAAACCCCCCCGAGACAATGTCCCCAAAACCGCCCCCACCAAAACCCCCCGAGACAATGTCCCCAAAACCCCTCCAAGACAATGTCCCCAAAACCACCCCGAGACAATGTCCCCAAAATTCCCCCCCCAAAACACCCCCGAGAAAATGTCCCCAAAACCCTCCCGAGACAATGTCCCCAAAAACCCCCCCGAGACAATGTCCCCAAAACCCCCCCGAGACAATGTCCCCAAAACCCACCGAGACAATGTCCCCAAAAACCCCCCCAAAATCCCACCGAGACAATGTCCCCAAAACCCCCCGAGATAATGCCCCAAAACCCGCCCGAGACAATGTCCCCATAACCCACCCCCTAAACCCCCCTGAGACAATGTCCCCAAAACACACCTGAGACAATGTCCCCAAAACCCCCCGAGACAATGTCCCCAAAAACCCCCCGAGACAAGGTCCCCAAAATCCCCCCCCAAAACCCCCCCGAGACAATGTCACGAAAACCCCCCCGAGACAATGTCCCCAAAACCACCCCGAGACAATGTCCCCAAAAACCCCCCGCAAAACCCCCCCGAGGCAATGTCCCCAAAACCCCCCCGAGACAATGTCCCCAAAACCCCCCCGAGACAATGTCCCCAAAACCCGCCGAGACAATGTCCCCAAAAAGCCCCCCAAAATCCCACCGAGACAATTTCCCAAAAACCCCCCTGAGACAATGTCCCCAAAACCCCCTCGAGACAATGACCCCAAAATCCACCACCAAAATGCCCCTGAGGCAATGTCCCCTGAACCCCGCCGCGACAATGGCCCCAAAATCCCATCCCCAAAGCCCCCCCGAGACAATGTCACCAAAAACCCCCGAGACAATGTCCCCAAAACCCCCCCGAGACAATGTCCCCAAAACCGCCCCGAAACAATGTCCACAAAACACCCCCCCAAAACCCCCCCGAGACAATGTCCCCAAAACAGCCCCGACACAATGTCCCCAAAATCCCCCGAGACAATGTCCCCAAACCCACCCCCAAAATCCCCTGAGACAATGTCCCCAAAACCCCCCCGAGACAATGTCCCCAAAAACCCCCCGAGACAAGGTCCCCAAAACCCACCCCAAACCCCCCGAGACAATGTCACCAGAACCCCCCCCGAGACAATGTCCCCAAAAACCCCCGAGACAATGTCCCAAAAACCCCCTCCAAAACCCCCCCGAGACAATGTTCCCAAAACCCCCAGAGACAATGTCCCCAAAACACCCCCACCAAAACACTCCCGAGACAATGTCCCCAAAACCCCCCCGAGACAATGTCCCCAAAACCCCCCCGAGACAATGTCCCCAAAAATCCCCCCAAAACACCCCCGAGACAATGTCCCCAAAACACCACCGAGACAATGTCCCCAAAACACCCCCGAGACAATGTCCCCAAAACCCCGCCCCAAAACCCCCCTGAGACAATGTCCCCAAAACACCCCCGAGACAATGTCCCCAAAACACCCACCAAAACCCCCCCGAGACAAGGTTCCCAATACCCCCCGAGAGAATGTCCCCAAAACCCGACCACAAAAACCCCCCGAGACAATGTCCCCAAAACACCCCAGAGAAAATGTCCCCAAAAAACCCCCCCAAAACCCCCCCAAGACAATGTCCCCAAAACCCCCCCGAGACATTGTCCCCAAAACCCCGCCAAGACAATGTCCCCAAAACACCCCCCAAAACCCCCCTGAGACAATGTCCCCAAAACACCCCCGAGACAATGTCCCCAAAACCACCCACCAAAACCCCGCCGAGACAGTGTCCACAAAACCACCACGAGACAATGTCCCCAAAACCCCCCCGAGACAATGTCCCCAAAACCCCCCTGAGACATTGTCCCCAAAACCACACCCCCAAAACCCCCCCGAGACAATGTCCCCAAAACCCCCCCCCGAGACAATGTCCGCAAAACCACCCCGAGACAATGTCCCCAAATCACCCCCGAGACAATGTCCCCAAAAACACCCCTCCCCAAAAACCCCCCGAGACAATGTCCCCAAAACACCCCCCCAAAACCCCCCCGAGACAATGTCCCCAAAAACACCCCGAGACAATGTCCCCAAAATACCCCCCCCAAAACACCCCCGAGACAATGTCACGAAAACCCCCCCGAGACAATGTCCCCAAAACCACCCCGAGACAATGTCCCCAAAACCCCCCCCATAACCCCCCCAAGACAATGTCCCCAAAACCCCCCAGAGACAATGTCCCCAAAACTCCCCCGAGACAATGTCCCCAAAACATCCCCCCAAAACCCCCCCAAGACAATGTCCCCAAAACCCCCCCGAGACAATGTCCCCAAAACCCCCCCCCAAAACTCCCCGGAGGCAATGTCCCCAAAACCACCCCGAGACAATCTCCCCAAAGCCCTTCCCAACACCCCCCCAAGACAATGTCCCCAAAACACCCCCGAGAAAATGTCCTCAAAAACCCCCGAGACAATGTCCCCAAAACACCCCCCACAAAACGCACCCGAGACAATGTCCTCAAAACCCCCCCGAGACAATGTCCCCAAAATCCCCCCGAGACAATGTCCCCAAAACCCCCCCCACGAAACCCCCACGAGACAATGTCCCCAAAACCCCCACGAGGCAATGTCCCCAAAACCCCCCCGAGACAATGTCCCCAAAACCCCCCACCAAAACCCACCCGAGACAATGTCCCCAGAGCCCCCCCGAGACAATGTCCCCAAAACCCCCCCGGAAAACCCCTCCCGAGACACTGTCCCCAAACCCCCCGCCCCCCAAAACCTCCCCGAGACAATGTCCCCAAAACGCCCCCGAGACAATGTCCCCAAAACCCCCCCGAGACAATGTCCCCACAAAAACCCCCCCAAAACCCCCCCGAGACAATTTTCCCAAACCCCTCCGAGACAATGTCCCCAAAACCCCCCACCAAAACCCCCCCCGAGACAATGTCCCCAAAACCCCACCGAGACAATGTCCCCAAAACACCCCCGAGACAATTTCCCAAAAACCCCCCTGAGACAATGTCCCCAAAACCCCCTCGAGACAATGACCCCAAAATCCACCACCAAAATGCCCCTGAGGCAATGTCCCCAGAACCCCGCCGCGACAATGGCCCCAAAATCCCATCCCCAAAGCCCCCCCGAGACAATGTCACCAAAAACCCCCGAGACAATGTCCCCAAAACCCCCCCGAGACAATGTCCCCAAAACCGCCCCGAAACAATGTCCCCAAAACACCCCCCCAAAACCCCCCCGAGACAATGTCCCCAAAACAGCCCCGACACAATGTCCCCAAAATCCCCCGAGACAATGTCCCCAAACCCACCCCCAAAATCCCCTGAGACAATGTCCCCAAAACCCCCCCGAGACAATGTCCCCAAAAACCCCCCGAGACAAGGTCCCCAAAACCCACCCCAAACCCCCCGAGACAATGTCACCAGAACCCCCCCCGAGACAATGTCCCCAAAAACCCCCGAGACAATGTCCCAAAAAACCCCCTCCAAAACCCCCCCGAGACAATGTTCCCAAAACCCCCAGAGACAATGTCCCCAAAACACCCCCACCAAAACACTCCCGAGACAATGTCCCCAAAACCCCCCCGAGACAATGTCCCCAAAACCCCCCCGAGACAATGTCCCCAAAAATCCCCCCAAAACACCCCCGAGACAATGTCCCCAAAACACCACCGAGACAATGTCCCCAAAACGCCCCCGAGACAATGTCCCCAAAACCCCGCCCCAAAACCCCCCTGAGACAATGTCCCCAAAACACCCCCGAGACAATGTCCCCAAAACACCCACCAAAACCCCCCCGAGACAAGGTTCCCAATACCCCCCGAGAGAATGTCCCCAAAACCCGACCACAAAAACCCCCCGAGACAATGTCCCCAAAACACCCCAGAGAAAATGTCCCCAAAAAACCCTCCCAAAACCCCCCCAAGACAATGTCCCCAAAACCCCCCCGAGACATTGTCCCCAAAACCCCGCCAAGACAATGTCCCCAAAACACCCCCCAAAACCCCCCTGAGACAATGTCCCCAAAACACCCCCGAGACAATGTCCCCAAAACCACCCACCAAAACCCCGCCGAGACAGTGTCCACAAAACCCCCCCGAGACAATGTCCCCAAAACCCCCCCGAGACAATGTCCCCAAAACCCCCCTGAGACATTGTCCCCAAAACCACACCCCCAAAACCCCCCCGAGACAATGTCCCCAAAAACCCCCCCCCCCGAGACAATGTCCGCAAAACCACCCCGAGACAATGTCCCCAAATCCCCCCCGAGACAATGTCCCCAAAAACACCCCTCCCCAAAAACCCCCCGAGACAATGTCCCCAAAACACCCCCCCAAAACCCCCCCGAGACAATGTCCCCAAAAACACCCCGAGACAATGTCCCCAAAATACCCCCCCCCCAAAACACCCCCGAGACAATGTCACGAAAACCCCCCCGAGACAATGTCCCCAAAACCACCCCGAGACAATGTCCCCAAAACCCCCCCCATAACCGCCCCAAGACAATGTCCCCAAAACCCCCCCCCCGAGACAATGTCCCCAAAACCCCCCCGATACAATGTCCCCAAACCACCCCCAAAACACCCGCGAGACAATGTCCCCAAAACCCCCCCGAGACATTGTCCCCAAAACCCCGCCAAGACAATGTCCCCAAAACACCCCCCAAAACCCCCCTGAGACAATGTCCCCAAAACACCCCCGAGACAATGTCCCCAAAACCACCCACCAAAACCCCGCCGAGACAGTGTCCACAAAACCCCCCCGAGACAATGTCCCCAAAACCCCCCCGAGACAATGTCCCCAAAACCCCCCTGAGACATTGTCCCCAAAACCACACCCCCAAAACCCCCCCGAGACAATGTCCCCAAAACCCCCCCCCCGAGACAATGTCCGCAAAACCACCCCGAGACAATGTCCCCAAATCCCCCCCGAGACAATGTCCCCAAAAACACCCCTCCCCAAAAACCCCCCGAGACAATGTCCCCAAAACACCCCCCCAAAACCCCCCCGAGACAATGTCCCCAAAAACACCCCGAGACAATGTCCCCAAAATACCCCCCCCCAAAACACCCCCGAGACAATGTCACGAAAACCCCCCCGAGACAATGTCCCCAAAACCACCCCGAGACAATGTCCCCAAAACCCCCCCCATAACCGCCCCAAGACAATGTCCCCAAAACCCCCCCCCCGAGACAATGTCCCCAAAACCCCCCCGATACAATGTCCCCAAACCACCCCCAAAACACCCGCGAGACAATGTCCCCAAAACCCACCCGAGACAATGTCACCAAAACCCTTCGAGACAATGTCCCCAAAACCCCCCGAGACAATGTCCCCAAAATCCCCACCCAAAACCCCCCCGAGACAATGTCCCCAAAACCCCCCCGAGACAATGTCCCCTAAACCCCCCGAGACAATGTCCCCAAAACACCCCCCACCAAAACCCCCCGAGACAATGTCCCCAAAACCCCTCCGAGACAATGTCCCCAAAACCACCCCGAGACAATGTCCTAAAAATTCCCCCCCCAAAACACCCCCGAGACAATGTCCCCAAAACCCTCCCGAGACAATGTCCCCAAAAACCCCCCCGAGACAATGTCCCCAAAACCCCCCCGAGACAATGTCCCCAAAACCCACCCCCTAAACCCCCCTGAGACAATGTCCCCAAAACACATCTGAGACAATGTCCCCAAAACCCCCCCGAGATAATGTCCCCAAAAACCCCCCGAGACTATGTCCCCAAAATCCCCCCCCAAAACCCCACCGAGACAATGTCACGAAAACCCCCCCGAGACAATGTCCCCAAAACCACCCCGAGACAATGTCCCCAAAAACCCCCCGCAAAACTCCCCCGAGGCAATGTCCCGCAAACCCCCCCGAGACAATGTCCCCAAAACCCCCCCGAGACAATGTCCCCAAAACACCCCCCATAACCCCCCCAAGACAATGTCCCCAAACCCTCCCCGAGACAATGTCCTCAAAAATCCACCGAGACAATGTCCCCAAACCACCCCCCAAAACACCCGCGAGACAATGTCCCCAAAACCCACCCAAGACAATGTCCCCAAAACCCACCCGAGACAATGTCCCCAAAACCCCCCCCAAAACCCCCCCGAGACAATGTCCCCAAAACGCCCCCGAGACAATATCCCCAAAACCACCAAGAGACAATGACCCCAAAACCCCCCCGAGACAATGTCACCAAAACCCCCTCCCCAAAACCCCACCGAGACAATGTCCCCAAAACCCCCCCCGAGACAATGTCCCCAAAACACCCCCCCAAAACCCCCCCGAGACAATGTCCCCAAAAACCCCCGGAGACAATGTCCCCAAAATAACACCCCCAAAACACCCCCGAGACAATGTCACGAAAACCCCCCCGAGACAATGTCCCCAAAACCACCCCGAGACAATGTCCGCAAAAACCCAACGCAAACCCCCCCCGAGGCAATGTCCCCAAAACCCCCCCGAGACAATGTCCCCAAACCCCCCCCCATAACCGCCCCAAGACAATGTCGCCAAAACCCCCCCCCCGAGACAATGTCCCCAAAACCCCCTCGATACAATGTCCCCAAACCACCCCCCAAAACACCCGCGAGACAATGTCCCCAAAACCCACCCGAGACAATGTCCCCAAAACCCCCCCGAGACAATGTCCCCAAAACCCCCCCCAAAACCCCCCCGAGACAATGTCCCCAAAACCCCCCCGAGACAATGTCCCCAAAACCCCCAAGAGACAATGACCCCAAAACCCCCCCGAGACAATGTCACCAAAACCCCCTCCCCAAAACCCCACCGAGACAATGTCCCCAAAACCCCCCCGAGACAATGTCCCCAAAACAACCCCCCAAAACCCCCCCGAGACAATGTCCCCAAAACCCCCCTGAGACAATGTCCCCAAAACCCCCCTGAGACAATGTACCCAAAAACCCCCCCAAAACCCCCCCGAGACAATGTCCCCAAAACCCCCCGAGACAATGTCCCCAAAACCCACCCGAGACAATGTCCCCAAAACAACCCCCCAAAATCCCCCCGAGACAACGTCCCCAAAACCCCCCCGAGACAATGTCCCCAAAACCCCCCAGACACAATGTCCCCAAAACCCACCCCCAAAACCCCCCCGAGAGAATGTCCCCAAAACCCCCCGGAGACAATGTTCCCAAAACCCCCCCGAGACAATGTCCCAAAACCACCCCCCCCAAAACGCCCCCGAGACAATGTCCCCAAAACGCCCCCGAGACAATGTCCCCAAAACCCCCCCGAGACAATGTCCCCAAAACCGCCCCCACCAAAACCCCCCGAGACAATGTCCCCAAAACCCCTCCGAGACAATGTCCCCAAAACCACCCCGAGACAATGTCCCCAAAATTCCCCCCCCAAAACACCCCCGAGAAAATGTCCCCAAAACCCTCCCGAGACAATGTCCCCAAAAACCCCCCCGAGACAATGTCCCCAAAACCCCCCCGAGACAATGTCCCCAAAACCCACCGAGACAATGTCCCCAAAAACCCCCCCAAAATCCCACCGAGACAATGTCCCCAAAACCCCCCGAGATAATGCCCCAAAACCCGCCCGAGACAATGTCCCCATAACCCACCCCCTAAACCCCCCTGAGACAATGTCCCCAAAACACACCTGAGACAATGTCCCCAAAACCCCCCGAGACAATGTCCCCAAAAACCCCCCGAGACAAGGTCCCCAAAATCCCCCCCCAAAACCCCCCCGAGACAATGTCACGAAAACCCCCCCGAGACAATGTCCCCAAAACCACCCCGAGACAATGTCCCCAAAAACCCCCCGCAAAACCCCCCCGAGGCAATGTCCCCAAAACCCCCCCGAGACAATGTCCCCAAAACCCCCCCGAGACAATGTCCCCAAAACCCACCGAGACAATGTCCCCAAAAACCCCCCCAAAATCCCACCGAGACAATTTCCCAAAAACCCCCCTGAGACAATGTCCCCAAAACCCCCTCGAGACAATGACCCCAAAATCCACCACCAAAATGCCCCTGAGGCAATGTCCCCAGAACCCCGCCGCGACAATGGCCCCAAAATCCCATCCCCAAAGCCCCCCCGAGACAATGTCACCAAAAACCCCCGAGACAATGTCCCCAAAACCCCCCCGAGACAATGTCCCCAAAACCGCCCCGAAACAATGTCCCCAAAACACCCCCCCAAAACCCCCCCGAGACAATGTCCCCAAAACAGCCCCGACACAATGTCCCCAAAATCCCCCGAGACAATGTCCCCAAACCCACCCCCAAAATCCCCTGAGACAATGTCCCCAAAACCCCCCCGAGACAATGTCCCCAAAAACCCCCCGAGACAAGGTCCCCAAAACCCACCCCAAACCCCCCGAGACAATGTCACCAGAACCCCCCCCGAGACAATGTCCCCAAAAACCCCCGAGACAATGTCCCAAAAACCCCCTCCAAAACCCCCCCGAGACAATGTTCCCAAAACCCCCAGAGACAATGTCCCCAAAACACCCCCACCAAAACACTCCCGAGACAATGTCCCCAAAACCCCCCCGAGACAATGTCCCCAAAACCCCCCCGAGACAATGTCCCCAAAAATCCCCCCAAAACACCCCCGAGACAATGTCCCCAAAACACCACCGAGACAATGTCCCCAAAACACCCCCGAGACAATGTCCCCAAAACCCCGCCCCAAAACCCCCCTGAGACAATGTCCCCAAAACACCCCCGAGACAATGTCCCCAAAACACCCACCAAAACCCCCCCGAGACAAGGTTCCCAATACCCCCCGAGAGAATGTCCCCAAAACCCGACCACAAAAACCCCCCGAGACAATGTCCCCAAAACACCCCAGAGAAAATGTCCCCAAAAAACCCCCCCAAAACCCCCCCAAGACAATGTCCCCAAAACCCCCCCGAGACATTGTCCCCAAAACCCCGCCAAGACAATGTCCCCAAAACACCCCCCAAAACCCCCCTGAGACAATGTCCCCAAAACACCCCCGAGACAATGTCCCCAAAACCACCCACCAAAACCCCGCCGAGACAGTGTCCACAAAACCACCACGAGACAATGTCCCCAAAACCCCCCCGAGACAATGTCCCCAAAACCCCCCTGAGACATTGTCCCCAAAACCACACCCCCAAAACCCCCCCGAGACAATGTCCCCAAAACCCCCCCCCCGAGACAATGTCCGCAAAACCACCCCGAGACAATGTCCCCAAATCACCCCCGAGACAATGTCCCCAAAAACACCCCTCCCCAAAAACCCCCCGAGACAATGTCCCCAAAACACCCCCCCAAAACCCCCCCGAGACAATGTCCCCAAAAACACCCCGAGACAATGTCCCCAAAATACCCCCCCCAAAACACCCCCGAGACAATGTCACGAAAACCCCCCCGAGACAATGTCCCCAAAACCACCCCGAGACAATGTCCCCAAAACCCCCCCCATAACCCCCCCAAGACAATGTCCCCAAAACCCCCCAGAGACAATGTCCCCAAAACACCCCCGAGAAAATGTCCTCAAAAACCCCCGAGACAATGTCCCCAAAACACCCCCCACAAAACGCACCCGAGACAATGTCCTCAAAACCCCCCCGAGACAATGTCCCCAAAATCCCCCCGAGACAATGTCCCCAAAACCCCCCCCACGAAACCCCCACGAGACAATGTCCCCAAAACCCCCACGAGGCAATGTCCCCAAAACCCCCCCGAGACAATGTCCCCAAAACCCCCCCAAGACAATGTCCCCAAAACCCCCCCCCCATAACCCCCCCAAGACAATGTCCCCAAACCCTCCCCGAGACAATGTCCTCAAAAATCCACCGAGACAATGTCCCCAAACCACCCCCCAAAACACCCGCGAGACAATGTCCCCAAAACCCACCCAAGACAATGTCCCCAAAACCCACCCGAGACAATGTCCCCAAAACCCCCCCCAAAACCCCCCCGAGACAATGTCCCCAAAACGCCCCCGAGACAATATCCCCAAAACCACCAAGAGACAATGACCCCAAAACCCCCCCGAGACAATGTCACCAAAACCCCCTCCCCAAAACCCCACCGAGACAATGTCCCCAAAACCCCCCCGAGACAATGTCCCCAAAACACCCCCCCCAAAACCCCCCCGAGACAATGTCCCCAAAAACCCCCGGAGACAATGTCCCCAAAATAACACCCCCAAAACACCCCCGAGACAATGTCACGAAAACCCCCCCGAGACAATGTCCCCAAAACCACCCCGAGACAATGTCCGCAAAAACCCAACGCAAAACCCCCCCGAGGCAATGTGCCCAAAACCCCCCCGAGACAATGTCCCCAAAACCCCCCCCATAACCGCCCCAAGACAATGTCCCCAAAACCCCTCCCCGAGACAATGTCCCCAAAACCCCCCCGATACAATGTCCCCAAACCACCCCCCAAAACACCCGCGAGACAATGTCCCCAAAACCCACCCGAGACAATGTCCCCAAAACACCCCCGAGACAATGTCCCCAAAACCACCCCGAGACAATGTCCGCAAAAACCCAACGCAAACCCCCCCCGAGGCAATGTCCCCAAAACCCCCCCGAGACAATGTCCCCAAACCCCCCCCCATAACCGCCCCAAGACAATGTCCCCAAAACCCCCCCCCGAGACAATGTCCCCAAAACCCCCTCGATACAATGTCCCCAAACCACCCCCCAAAACACCCGCGAGACAATGTCCCCAAAACCCACCCGAGACAATGTCCCCAAAACCCCCCCGAGACAATGTCCCCAAAACCCCCCCCAAAACCCCCCCGAGACAATGTCCCCAAAACCCCCCCGAGACAATGTCCCCAAAACCCCCAAGAGACAATGACCCCAAAACCCCCCCGAGACAATGTCACCAAAACCCCCTCCCCAAAACCCCACCGAGACAATGTCCCCAAAACCCCCCCGAGACAATGTCCCCAAAACAACCCCCCAAAACCCCCCCGAGACAATGTCCCCAAAACCCCCCTGAGACAATGTCCCCAAAACCCCCCTGAGACAATGTACCCAAAAACCCCCCCAAAACCCCCCCGAGACAATGTCCCCAAAACCCCCCGAGACAATGTCCCCAAAACCCACCCGAGACAATGTCCCCAAAACAACCCCCCAAAATCCCCCCGAGACAACGTCCCCAAAACCCCCCCGAGACAATGTCCCCAAAACCCCCCAGACACAATGTCCCCAAAACCCACCCCCAAAACCCCCCCGAGAGAATGTCCCCAAAACCCCCCGGAGACAATGTTCCCAAAACCCCCCCGAGACAATGTCCCAAAACCACCCCCCCCAAAACGCCCCCGAGACAATGTCCCCAAAACGCCCCCGAGACAATGTCCCCAAAACCCCCCCGAGACAATGTCCCCAAAACCGCCCCCACCAAAACCCCCCGAGACAATGTCCCCAAAACCCCTCCGAGACAATGTCCCCAAAACCACCCCGAGACAATGTCCCCAAAATTCCCCCCCCAAAACACCCCCGAGAAAATGTCCCCAAAACCCTCCTGAGACAATGTCCCCAAAAACCCCCCCGAGACAATGTCCCCAAAACCCCCCCGAGACAATGTCCCCAAAACCCACCGAGACAATGTCCCCAAAAACCCCCCCAAAATCCCACCGAGACAATGTCCCCAAAACCCCCCGAGATAATGCCCCAAAACCCACCCCCTAAACCCCCCTGAGACAATGTCCCCAAAACACACCTGAGACAATGTCCCCAAAACCCCCCGAGACAATGTCCCCAAAAACCCCCCGAGACAAGGTCCCCAAAATCCCCCCCCAAAACCCCCCCGAGACAATGTCACGAAAACCCCCCCGAGACAATGTCCCCAAAACCACCCCGAGACAATGTCCCCAAAAACCCCCCGCAAAACCCCCCCTGAGGCAATGTCCCCAAAACCCCCCCGAGACAATGTCCCCAAAACCCCCCCGAGACAATGTCCCCAAAACCCACCGAGACAATGTCCCCAAAAACCCCCCCAAAATCCCACCGAGACAATGTCCCCAAAACCCCCCGAGATAATGCCCCAAAACTAGCCCGAGACAATGTCCCCAAAACCCACCCCCTAAACCCCCCTGAGACAATGTCCCCAAAACACACCTGAGACAATGTCCCCAAAACCCCCCGAGACAATGTCCCCAAAAACCCCCCGAGACAAGGTCCCCAAAACATCCCCCCAAAACCCCCCCAAGACAATGTCCCCAAAACCCCCCCGAGACAATGTCCCCAAAACCCCCCCCCAAAACTCCCCGGAGGCAATGTCCCCAAAACCACCCCGAGACAATCTCCCCAAAGCCCTTCCCAACACCCCCCCAAGACAATGTCCCCAAAACACCCCCGAGAAAATGTCCTCAAAAACCCCCGAGACAATGTCCCCAAAACACCCCCCACAAAACGCACCCGAGACAATGTCCTCAAAACCCCCCCGAGACAATGTCCCCAAAATCCCCCCGAGACAATGTCCCCAAAACCCCCCCCACGAAACCCCCACGAGACAATGTCCCCAAAACCCCCACGAGGCAATGTCCCCAAAACCCCCCCGAGACAATGTCCCCAAAACCCCCCACCAAAACCCACCCGAGACAATGTCCCCAGAGCCCCCCCGAGACAATGTCCCCAAAACCCCCCCGGAAAACCCCTCCCGAGACACTGTCCCCAAACCCCCCGCCCCCCAAAACCTCCCCGAGACAATGTCCCCAAAACGCCCCCGAGACAATGTCCCCAAAACCCCCCCGAGACAATGTCCCCACAAAAACCCCCCCAAAACCCCCCCGAGACAATTTTCCCAAACCCCTCCGAGACAATGTCCCCAAAACCCCCCACCAAAACCCCCCCCGAGACAATGTCCCCAAAACCCCACCGAGACAATGTCCCCAAAACACCCCCGAGACAATTTCCCAAAAACCCCCCTGAGACAATGTCCCCAAAACCCCCTCGAGACAATGACCCCAAAATCCACCACCAAAATGCCCCTGAGGCAATGTCCCCAGAACCCCGCCGCGACAATGGCCCCAAAATCCCATCCCCAAAGCCCCCCCGAGACAATGTCACCAAAAACCCCCGAGACAATGTCCCCAAAACCCCCCCGAGACAATGTCCCCAAAACCGCCCCGAAACAATGTCCCCAAAACACCCCCCCAAAACCCCCCCGAGACAATGTCCCCAAAACAGCCCCGACACAATGTCCCCAAAATCCCCCGAGACAATGTCCCCAAACCCACCCCCAAAATCCCCTGAGACAATGTCCCCAAAACCCCCCCGAGACAATGTCCCCAAAAACCCCCCGAGACAAGGTCCCCAAAACCCACCCCAAACCCCCCGAGACAATGTCACCAGAACCCCCCCCGAGACAATGTCCCCAAAAACCCCCGAGACAATGTCCCAAAAAACCCCCTCCAAAACCCCCCCGAGACAATGTTCCCAAAACCCCCAGAGACAATGTCCCCAAAACACCCCCACCAAAACACTCCCGAGACAATGTCCCCAAAACCCCCCCGAGACAATGTCCCCAAAACCCCCCCGAGACAATGTCCCCAAAAATCCCCCCAAAACACCCCCGAGACAATGTCCCCAAAACACCACCGAGACAATGTCCCCAAAACGCCCCCGAGACAATGTCCCCAAAACCCCGCCCCAAAACCCCCCTGAGACAATGTCCCCAAAACACCCCCGAGACAATGTCCCCAAAACACCCACCAAAACCCCCCCGAGACAAGGTTCCCAATACCCCCCGAGAGAATGTCCCCAAAACCCGACCACAAAAACCCCCCGAGACAATGTCCCCAAAACACCCCAGAGAAAATGTCCCCAAAAAACCCTCCCAAAACCCCCCCAAGACAATGTCCCCAAAACCCCCCCGAGACATTGTCCCCAAAACCCCGCCAAGACAATGTCCCCAAAACACCCCCCAAAACCCCCCTGAGACAATGTCCCCAAAACACCCCCGAGACAATGTCCCCAAAACCACCCACCAAAACCCCGCCGAGACAGTGTCCACAAAACCCCCCCGAGACAATGTCCCCAAAACCCCCCCGAGACAATGTCCCCAAAACCCCCCTGAGACATTGTCCCCAAAACCACACCCCCAAAACCCCCCCGAGACAATGTCCCCAAACCCCCCCCCCCCGAGACAATGTCCGCAAAACCACCCCGAGACAATGTCCCCAAATCCCCCCCGAGACAATGTCCCCAAAAACACCCCTCCCCAAAAACCCCCCGAGACAATGTCCCCAAAACACCCCCCCAAAACCCCCCCGAGACAATGTCCCCAAAAACACCCCGAGACAATGTCCCCAAAATACCCCCCCCCCAAAACACCCCCGAGACAATGTCACGAAAACCCCCCCGAGACAATGTCCCCAAAACCACCCCGAGACAATGTCCCCAAAACCCCCCCCATAACCGCCCCAAGACAATGTCCCCAAAACCCCCCCCCCGAGACAATGTCCCCAAAACCCCCCCGATACAATGTCCCCAAACCACCCCCAAAACACCCGCGAGACAATGTCCCCAAAACCCACCCGAGACAATGTCACCAAAACCCTTCGAGACAATGTCCCCAAAACCCCCCGAGACAATGTCCCCAAAATCCCCACCCAAAACCCCCCCGAGACAATGTCCCCAAAACCCCCCCGAGACAATGTCCCCTAAACCCCCCGAGACAATGTCCCCAAAACACCCCCCACCAAAACCCCCCGAGACAATGTCCCCAAAACCCCTCCGAGACAATGTCCCCAAAACCACCCCGAGACAATGTCCTAAAAATTCCCCCCCCAAAACACCCCCGAGACAATGTCCCCAAAACCCTCCCGAGACAATGTCCCCAAAAACCCCCCCGAGACAATGTCCCCAAAACCCCCCCGAGACAATGTCCCCAAAACCCACCCCCTAAACCCCCCTGAGACAATGTCCCCAAAACACATCTGAGACAATGTCCCCAAAACCCCCCCGAGATAATGTCCCCAAAAACCCCCCGAGACTATGTCCCCAAAATACCCCCCCAAAACCCCACCGAGACAATGTCACGAAAACCCCCCCGAGACAATGTCCCCAAAACCACCCCGAGACAATGTCCCCAAAAACCCCCCGCAAAACTCCCCCGAGGCAATGTCCCGCAAACCCCCCCGAGACAATGTCCCCAAAACCCCCCCGAGACAATGTCCCCAAAACACCCCCCATAACCCCCCCAAGACAATGTCCCCAAACCCTCCCCGAGACAATGTCCTCAAAAATCCACCGAGACAATGTCCCCAAACCACCCCCCAAAACACCCGCGAGACAATGTCCCCAAAACCCACCCAAGACAATGTCCCCAAAACCCACCCGAGACAATGTCCCCAAAACCCCCCCCAAAACCCCCCCGAGACAATGTCCCCAAAACGCCCCCGAGACAATATCCCCAAAACCACCAAGAGACAATGACCCCAAAACCCCCCCGAGACAATGTCACCAAAACCCCCTCCCCAAAACCCCACCGAGACAATGTCCCCAAAACCCCCCCCGAGACAATGTCCCCAAAACACCCCCCCAAAACCCCCCCGAGACAATGTCCCCAAAAACCCCCGGAGACAATGTCCCCAAAATAACACCCCCAAAACACCCCCGAGACAATGTCACGAAAACCCCCCCGAGACAATGTCCCCAAAACCACCCCGAGACAATGTCCGCAAAAACCCAACGCAAACCCCCCCCGAGGCAATGTCCCCAAAACCCCCCCGAGACAATGTCCCCAAACCCCCCCCCATAACCGCCCCAAGACAATGTCCCCAAAACCCCCCCCCGAGACAATGTCCCCAAAACCCCCTCGATACAATGTCCCCAAACCACCCCCCAAAACACCCGCGAGACAATGTCCCCAAAACCCACCCGAGACAATGTCCCCAAAACCCCCCCGAGACAATGTCCCCAAAACCCCCCCCAAAACCCCCCCGAGACAATGTCCCCAAAACCCCCCCGAGACAATGTCCCCAAAACCCCCAAGAGACAATGACCCCAAAACCCCCCCGAGACAATGTCACCAAAACCCCCTCCCCAAAACCCCACCGAGACAATGTCCCCAAAACCCCCCCGAGACAATGTCCCCAAAACAACCCCCCAAAACCCCCCCGAGACAATGTCCCCAAAACCCCCCTGAGACAATGTCCCCAAAACCCCCCTGAGACAATGTACCCAAAAACCCCCCCAAAACCCCCCCGAGACAATGTCCCCAAAACCCCCCGAGACAATGTCCCCAAAACCCACCCGAGACAATGTCCCCAAAACAACCCCCCAAAATCCCCCCGAGACAACGTCCCCAAAACCCCCCCGAGACAATGTCCCCAAAACCCCCCAGACACAATGTCCCCAAAACCCACCCCCAAAACCCCCCCGAGAGAATGTCCCCAAAACCCCCCGGAGACAATGTTCCCAAAACCCCCCCGAGACAATGTCCCAAAACCACCCCCCCCAAAACGCCCCCGAGACAATGTCCCCAAAACGCCCCCGAGACAATGTCCCCAAAACCCCCCCGAGACAATGTCCCCAAAACCGCCCCCACCAAAACCCCCCGAGACAATGTCCCCAAAACCCCTCCGAGACAATGTCCCCAAAACCACCCCGAGACAATGTCCCCAAAATTCCCCCCCCAAAACACCCCCGAGAAAATGTCCCCAAAACCCTCCCGAGACAATGTCCCCAAAAACCCCCCCGAGACAATGTCCCCAAAACCCCCCCGAGACAATGTCCCCAAAACCCACCGAGACAATGTCCCCAAAAACCCCCCCAAAATCCCACCGAGACAATGTCCCCAAAACCCCCCGAGATAATGCCCCAAAACCCGCCCGAGACAATGTCCCCAAAACCCACCCCCTAAACCCCCCTGAGACAATGTCCCCAAAACACACCTGAGACAATGTCCCCAAAACCCCCCGAGACAATGTCCCCAAAAACCCCCCGAGACAAGGTCCCCAAAATCCCCCCCCAAAACCCCCCCGAGACAATGTCACGAAAACCCCCCCGAGACAATGTCCCCAAAACCACCCCGAGACAATGTCCCCAAAAACCCCCCGCAAAACCCCCCCGAGGCAATGTCCCCAAAACCCCCCCGAGACAATGTCCCCAAAACCCCCCCGAGACAATGTCCCCAAAACCCACCGAGACAATGTCCCCAAAAACCCCCCCAAAATCCCACCGAGACAATGTCCCCAAAACCCCCCGAGATAATGCCCCAAAACTAGCCCGAGACAATGTCCCCAAAACCCACCCCCTAAACCCCCCTGAGACAATGTCCCCAAAACACACCTGAGACAATGTCCCCAAAACCCCCCGAGACAATGTCCCCAAAAACCCCCCGAGACAAGGTCCCCAAAATCCCCCCCCAAAACCCCCCCGAGACAATGTCACGAAAACCCCCCCGAGACAATGTCCCCAAAACCACCCCGAGACAATGTCCCCAAAAACCCCCCGCAAAACCCCCCCGAGGCAATGTCCCCAAAAACCCCCCGAGACAATGTCCCCAAAAACCCCCCCATAACCCCCCCAAGACAATGTCCCCAAACCATCCCCGAGACAATGTCCCCAAAACCCCCCCGAGACAATGTCCCCGAACCACCCCCCAAAGCACCCGCGAGACAATGTCCCCAAAACCCACCCGAGACAATGTCCCCAAAACCCCCCCGAGACAATGTCCCCAAAACCCCCCCTAAAACCCCCCCGAGACAATGTACCCAAAACGCCCTCGAGACAATATCCCCAAACCACCAAGAGACAATGACCCCAAAACCCCCCCGAGACAATGTCACCAAAACCCCCTCCCCAAAACCCCACCGAGACAATGTCCCCAAAACCCCCCCCGAGACAATGTCCCCAAAACACCCCCCCCAAAACCCCCCCGAAACAATGTCCCCAAAACACCCCCGAGACAATGTCCCCAAAACCCCCCTGACAATGTCCCCAAAAACCCCCCCAAAACCCCCCCGAGGCAATGTCCCGCAAACCCCCCCGAGACAATGTCCCCAAAACCCCCCCGAGACAATGTCCCCAAAACCCCCCCCATAACCCCCCCAAGACAATGTCCCCAAACCCTCCCCGAGGACAATGTCCTCAAAAATCCACCGAGACAATGTCCCCAAACCACCCCCCAAAACACCCGCGAGACAATGTCCCCAAAACCCACCCAAGACAATGTCCCCAAAACCCACCCGAGACAATGTCCCCAAAACCCCCCCCAAAACCCCCCCGAGACAATGTCCCCAAAACGCCCCCGAGACAATATCCCCAAAACCACCAAGAGACAATGACCCCAAAACCCCCCCGAGACAATGTCACCAAAACCCCCTCCCCAAAACCCCACCGAGACAATGTCCCCAAAACCCCCCCCGAGACAATGTCCCCAAAACACCCCCCCAAAACCCCCCCGAGACAATGTCCCCAAAAACCCCCCGAGACAATGTCCCCAAAATAACACCCCCAAAAACACCCCCGAGACAATGTCACGAAAACCCCCCCGAGACAATGTCCCCAAAACCACCCCGAGACAATGTCCGCAAAAACCCAACGCAAAACCCCCCCGAGGCAATGTGCCCAAAACCCCCCGGGACAATGTCCCAAAACCCCCCCCATAACCGCCCCAAGACAATGTCCCCAAAACCCCTCCCCGAGACAATGTCCCCAAAACCCCCCCGATACAATGTCCCCAAACCACCCCCCCAAAACACCCGCGAGACAATGTCCCCAAAACCCACCCGAGACAATGTCCCCAAAACCCCCCCGAGACAATGTCCCCAAAACCACCCCGAGACAATGTCCGCAAAAACCCAACGCAAACCCCCCGCGAGGCAATGTCCCCAAAACCCCCCGAGACAATGTCCCCAAACCCCCCCCCATAACCGCCCCAAGACAATGTCCCCAAAACACCCCAGAGAAAATGTCCCCAAAAACCCCCCCCAAAACCCCCCCAAGACAATGTCCCCAAAACCCCCCCAAGACAATGTCCCCAAAACCCACCCGAGACAATGTCCCCAAAACCACCCACCAAAACACCCGCGAGACAATGTCCCCAAAACCCACCCGAGACAATGTCCCCAAAACCCCCCGAGACAATGTCCCCAAAACACCCCAGAGAAAATGTCCCCAAAAACCCCCCCCAAAAACCCCCCCAAGACAATGTCCCCAAAACCCCTCCCAAGACAATGTCCCCAAAACCCCCTCGATACAATGTCCCCAAACCACCCACCAAAACACCCGCGAGACAATGTCCCCAAAACCCACCCGAGACAATGTCCCCAAAACCCCCCCCGAGACAATGTCCCCAAAACCCCCCCCAAAACCCCCCCGAGACAATGTCCCCAAAAACCCCCCCGAGACAATGTCCCCAAAACCCCCAAGAGACAATGACCCCAAAACCCCCCCGAGACAATGTCACCAAAACCCCCTCCCCAAAACCCCACCGAGACAATGTCCCCAAAACCCCCCCGAGACAATGTCCCCAAAACAACCCCCCAAAACCCCCCCGAGACAATGTCCCCAAAACCCCCCTGAGACAATGTCCCCAAAACACCCCCCCAAAACCCCCCCGAGACAATGTCCCCAAAAACCCCCGGAGACAATGTCCCCAAAATAACACCCCCAAAACACCCCCGAGACAATGTCACGAAAACCCCCCCGAGACAATGTCCCCAAAACCACCCCGAGACAATGTCCGCAAAAACCCAACGCAAACCCCCCCCGAGGCAATGTCCCCAAAACCCCCCCGAGACAATGTCCCCAAACCCCCCCCCATAACCGCCCCAAGACAATGTCGCCAAAACCCCCCCCCGAGACAATGTCCCCAAAACCCCCTCGATACAATGTCCCCAAACCACCCCCCAAAACACCCGCGAGACAATGTCCCCAAAACCCCCCGAGACAATGTCCCCAAACCCCCCCCCATAACCGCCCCAAGACAATGTCCCCAAAACCCCCCCCCGAGACAATGTCCCCAAAACCCCCTCGATACAATGTCCCCAAACCACCCCCCAAAACACCCGCGAGACAATGTCCCCAAAACCCACCCGAGACAATGTCCCCAAAACCCCCCCGAGACAATGTCCCCAAAACCCCCCCCAAAACCCCCCCGAGACAATGTCCCCAAAACCCCCCCGAGACAATGTCCCCAAAACCCCCAAGAGACAATGACCCCAAAACCCCCCCGAGACAATGTCACCAAAACCCCCTCCCCAAAACCCCACCGAGACAATGTCCCCAAAACCCCCCCGAGACAATGTCCCCAAAACAACCCCCCAAAACCCCCCCGAGACAATGTCCCCAAAACCCCCCTGAGACAATGTCCCCAAAACCCCCCTGAGACAATGTACCCAAAAACCCCCCCAAAACCCCCCCGAGACAATGTCCCCAAAACCCCCCGAGACAATGTCCCCAAAACCCACCCGAGACAATGTCCCCAAAACAACCCCCCAAAATCCCCCCGAGACAACGTCCCCAAAACCCCCCCGAGACAATGTCCCCAAAACCCCCCAGACACAATGTCCCCAAAACCCACCCCCAAAACCCCCCGAGAGAATGTCCCCAAAACCCCCCGGAGACAATGTTCCCAAAACCCCCCCGAGACAATGTCCCAAAACCACCCCCCCCAAAACGCCCCCGAGACAATGTCCCCAAAACGCCCCCGAGACAATGTCCCCAAAACCCCCCGAGACAATGTCCCCAAAACCGCCCCCACCAAAACCCCCAAGACAATGTCCCCAAAACCCCTCCGAGACAATGTCCCCAAAACCACCCCGAGACAATGTCCCCAAAATTCCCCCCCCAAAACACCCCCGAGAAAATGTCCCCAAAACCCCCCCCGAGACAATGTCCCCAAAAACCCCCCCGAGACAATGTCCCCAAAACCCCCCCGAGACAATGTCCCCAAAACCCACCGAGACAATGTCCCCAAAAACCCCCCCAAAATCCCACCGAGACAATGTCCCCAAAACCCCCCGAGATAATGCCCCAAAACCCGCCCGAGACAATGTCCCCAAAACCCACCCCCTAAACCCCCCTGAGACAATGTCCCAAAACACACCTGAGACAATGTCCCCAAAACCCCCCGAGACAATGTCCCCAAAAACCCCCCGAGACAAGGTCCCCAAAATCCCCCCCCAAAACCCCCCCGAGACAATGTCACGAAAACCCCCCCGAGACAATGTCCCCAAAACCACCCCGAGACAATGTCCCCAAAAACCCCCCGCAAAACCCCCCCGAGGCAATGTCCCCAAAACCCCCCGAGACAATGTCCCCAAAACCCCCCGAGACAATGTCCCCAAAACCCACCGAGACAATGTCCCCAAAAACCCCCCCAAAATCCCACCGAGACAATGTCCCCAAAACCCCCCGAGATAATGCCCCAAAACTAGCCCGAGACAATGTCCCCAAAACCCACCCCCTAAACCCCCCTGAGACAATGTCCCCAAAACACACCTGAGACAATGTCCCCAAAACCCCCCGAGACAATGTCCCCAAAAACCCCCCGAGACAAGGTCCCCAAAATCCCCCCCCAAAACCCCCCCGAGACAATGTCACGAAAACCCCCCCGAGACAATGTCCCCAAAACCACCCCGAGACAATGTCCCCAAAAACCCCCCGCAAAACCCCCCCGAGGCAATGTCCCCAAAAACCCCCCGAGACAATGTCCCCAAAACCCCCCCCATAACCCCCCCAAGACAATGTCCCCAAACCCTCCCCGAGACAATGCCCCCAAAACCCCCCCGAGACAATGTCCCCGAACCACCCCCCAAAGCACCCGCGAGACAATGTCCCCAAAACCCACCCGAGACAATGTCCCCAAAACCCCCCCGAGACAATGTCCCCAAAACCCCCCCTAAAACCCCCCCGAGACAATGTACCCCAAAACGCCCTCGAGACAATATCCCCAAAACCACCAAGAGACAATGACCCCAAAACCCCCCCGAGACAATGTCACCAAAACCCCCTCCCCAAAACCCCACCGAGACAATGTCCCCAAAACCCCCCCCGAGACAATGTCCCCAAAACACCCCCCCCAAAACCCCCGAGACAATGTCCCCAAAACACCCCCGAGACAATGTCCCCAAAACCCCCCTGAGACAATGTCCCCAAAAACCCCCCCAAAACCCCCCCGAGGCAATGTCCCGCAAACCCCCCCGAGACAATGTCCCCAAAACCCCCCCGAGACAATGTCCCCAAAACCCCCCCCATAACCCCACCCAAGACAATGTCCCCAAACCCTCCCCGAGACAATGTCCTCAAAAATCCACCGAGACAATGTCCCCAAACCACCCCCCAAAACACCCGCGAGACAATGTCCCCAAAACCCACCCAAGACAATGTCCCCAAAACCCACCCGAGACAATGTCCCCAAAACCCCCCCCAAAACCCCCCCGAGACAATGTCCCCAAAACGCCCCCGAGACAATATCCCCAAAACCACCAAGAGACAATGACCCCAAAACCCCCCCGAGACAATGTCACCAAAACCCCCTCCCCAAAACCCCACCGAGACAATGTCCCCAAAACCCCCCCCCGAGACAATGTCCCCAAAACACCCCCCCCAAAACCCCCCGAGACAATGTCCCCAAAAACCCCCCGAGACAATGTCCCCAAAATAACACCCCCAAAACACCCCCGAGACAATGTCACGAAACCCCCCCGAGACAATGTCCCCAAAACCACCCCGAGACAATGTCCGCAAAAACCCAACGCAAAACCCCCCCGAGGCAATGTGCCCAAAACCCCCCCGAGACAATGTCCCCAAAACCCCCCCCATAACCGCCCCAAGACAATGTCCCCAAAACCCCTCCCCGAGACAATGTCCCCAAAACCCCCCCGATACAATGTCCCCAAACACCCCCCCAAAACACCCGCGAGACAATGTCCCCAAAACCCACCCGAGACAATGTCCCCAAAACCCCCCGAGACAATGTCCCCAAAACCACCCCGAGACAATGTCCGCAAAAACCCAACGCAAACCCCCCCCGAGGCAATGTCCCCAAAACCCCCCGAGACAATGTCCCCAAACCCCCCCCCATAACCGCCCCAAGACAATGTCCCCAAAACCCCCCCCCGAGACAATGTCCCCAAAAACCCCCTCGATACAATGTCCCCAAACCACCCCCCAAAACACCCGCG